>VRYO01002782.1:1509245-1538869 GCA_009812075.1 Sialia sialis | reverse complement strand
CTTATAATCGTGAAATTACTGTAATCTTCCTTTAGTTCTGTTGTTGTCTTGGGATGCATTTTAGCTTTCTCTTCACTCATCCAGTTCATCATTTAACATTGTTTCTAGGAAAGCCTGACTTCTGCTACCACGCCCAAGAGCCAGGGGTCTGCCGAGGATATTTCACCAGGTACTTCTACAACAAAGAGACAAAACTGTGTGAAGCATTCAAGTATGGTGGGTGTCTAGGAAACCAGAACAACTTCAGGACTTTGGAGGACTGCCAGACTACATGCCAAAATAGCTGTAAGCTGATGTTTTTAATCACTCTTAGTTTTCACTCTTGTATTAAAAAATTGTTGTTTTGAAGGGATTTTGCATGGGAAAGAAAAGGCAATTTAGGGTGCCCTGAGGTGGCAATAATTTATATATTAAATTTACAATAATGATACATATTTTTAAATAAAAATACCAAAATGTAAAGCGTGAAGTAAACACTTGGTAGGTACTATTTAAGGAATATTATAGGACTCCTACATTTTTACTTTTCTCATGGCAGCTAACCTAAAACCTGCTATTTGTTTGGCTTTATAATACCATAAAACACTAGTGTATATTTTTAACCCATAGGTCTGCATATGCTCCTTTCAAACCAAGTCTTGTAATGACAACAGGTGCACATACGGGAATTTTAACATACTGTGTATTGCTAGCTTCCCCCCAAAGTTTCATGGAACACCTGTGTATCCCTGGGGAATGATTTGGCTGTGCAGCTTAGGCTACAAAAGCCATTCAGTCATTTGCTTCCTTGTCCTGCTCCTTCCAACAAATTGTTCTACATCAGGATACAGAACTCCTCTCCCTTCACCAAGTGCTTAATTTTATTCATAAGGCAAATGCATTTTCCCATTGAGAGCCTCCAGACCTTCTTTATCTTGCTTGTCTCTAGTTGGCCTTTTTCCAGCAGTCTTTCATAAGCTGTCATTTTGGCAAGGGGAACTCAAGCTTATTCACACTTAAAGTGGAGAAGACCCACTATGCTTCTTTTTAAATATTTTTTTTTTAACTATAAATATAGAGCATGTGCATTTCCCCTACTTTAGCTGAAGCATTTTTTCCTGGGCTGTGATTCCACTTTTACCTTCTGTACTAAAAGCTGCAGAATATTCTTTTCATTACTTTAGTCTAAAATAACACCTTCATGTAAATTTTCATGAACGTACAAAAGTAGAGGGTTAAGAGCTGTTACCATGGTCTAAATAGATCAAAGGTTTTGTTTTTGAGATACTGAATCATTGATGCCAAGTTTAGTGTTTGTGGGGTTTTAAACAGCTTTCCCTTCCTTTGTTGTTGTTTTGGGGTTTTTTTAATTTAGCAAATTTATTGCCAACTGTTACAGCTGAAGAGCATCCTAACAGTGTGAACAGCAGCTCCCCAGTAGAACATCCCAGCACTGTGAACAGCAGCTCCCCAGCAGAAGAACCCACCCAATCTCCTGGGATTTTTGGTAAGAATTTGCTTTTGCTGTTTATAGTCATCCCTTTGATGCTCCCTGGTTTGTCCATAGATTTTTTCCCATTATTTGAAGACATGGATGTCACTGGAAATACCTGAGCACAGGGAAGTCCTTAACATTAGCAGTAGCTTCAGAGCTGCTTTCTTGCCAGCATTGTCTGCTAGTAATATAACAATAACCTTACCTTGCTGTGTATGATCTAAATTTTATATCACTAAAATTAAGGAAGAAAAAGGATCCCATTGCAAAATTGTTTCAGCAAGCTGAGTTTCCTGTGCCTTCAGTCTTTAGAGATGTTGCTTGGCAACTGGCATCAGTAATGGATTTGAGCCAGCAGTACCAATCACAGCTGATTTCCAGAGCTTGGATGTGTCCACATACCCCATCTTTGACTGCTTCACACCAACTCTCTATTTTTCCTTTTAGTTAACGTGTTGCCAGCTGCTCCAAATGAGAAGTCCAACACCCTGAACAGTGGTTCCCCAAAGGAGGATCCCAACCAGTTCCCCATTTTTTTTGGTAAGAATTAGTTTTTCCAGATCTTAGCTCTCAGTCTGTTATATGGATTGCATTTCCATTTCAACCCATTTTCTGAGACTAAAGAATGGGCTTTCATCTTTGCCAGAGGATTTAATTAGCAGAGAGAGTCAAAGCAAAGGAATATATCACAACTTACAGATCTTTCCTATATATCAGGAAGTGGAAGACTGATCACTCTCTGAAAACATGCACTTCCTAATGTCCTGATTAATACAAAGAGCAAAAGCAGTGATGCATAATTCTTTCAATCAAATTTAATGGTTTTGTGGGGCTCTAATAGGCAAGTGTTTTAAATTCATTTTACCCATTAAAAAAAACAACATTTGGATTTTAGAATATGGCAGAGTATGATACATTTAATACCATAATGCTTCTGTTTTCACTGTGACCATATTAAACTCAGTTTTGGGTTCAGTATAATTACAGTGAGTATGAATTAATTTTAAATGTAGCTCCAAGGTATTTTTGCACTATGTAAAAGCTAGAACTCTGGACCTTTACTGAGGAGGGATAGGCTTTAACAGTACCAGCAGCTGGACGCTGTCCGCTGTAGATGGCTCATGCTTGATCACATTGTGCAGCATGATTGAATTTGAGGCATGTCATTTTTTATGATCCACAGTTGTGCAAGAGGAAGAACAAACAGCTGGAAAGAGCCTGAGCATTCTCACTAAGTATTTCTGTTGGTTTTTTTGCATTTGCACTTGCTTGTACTTTTGAGGACTGAGTGGTGATGTAGAGGCTCACTAAAGTTTTTGCATTTTATATGTTCTGTAAGTAACAGGTTTGTAGGTGGCACTCCTGTGCTCTTTGCTTAGGATGGAACGTCTAATAAAGCATTAATGTGTGTTGTACTCTATTTTTTTCCTGTTATCCACATGCACTGCTGGTTTGACATAGGCTTCTGTGCAGCTGTCTTGTTTGTTTACCACATGCAAAGCATTAATATACTCTTCTTTAAATGAGTGAATATAAAACAGTCAAGTTTTTGACAATTTAAAAAAAATAATTTAAATTTTGGTATCATTTTTAAAGACTATTAAAAAATTAAATATAATTTAGTTAATTTACATCAAAATATGAAAAAAATTGCAAGGAGTTGTCTCTTATAGAATACCTCACCTCATAATTGACATGCTATTTCATCTGGATTTTAAGAAAAACAAAGATTGTTGTTGGTATATGTAACTCTGTAACAATATCTGACTGTTAGACTTACAATATAGCTCTTGATCTTCAGAAAATTAAACTGTTCTAAGGTCAAATAAAGTACAGCATGGATACAGACATGAAGTTTCTAGCACTCTCAGCAATGAACTTTCTGCAGGGATTGAAGATTGTTTTGGTCTCTCTCTGCTGAAACATCTATAATAACTTTGATTTTGTGAAAACTAAGGAAAAGTGAGGCTAAGAATCAAAGCTTTAATTTTATGTGATCTATGGTAGAAAATTGTGAGTGCTGTAGCTACATTTGATTTGTGAGATATAAGTGGGATAGAGGATCAAAAGTCAATTTTCAGCTCAGCGAATTTGGAATAGCACAAGGATGCAGGTCTTTTTCTTCATGGTCATCTTTTGCTGATATAAAATGGCACGGTTCTATTTGCTTTAATGGATCTGCACCAATTTATACCTGTGGAGTACTGTCAAGTGCAGATGAATTGTTATTTTTGTAATAGCCTGTCCACTTGATGATTCTTTTATTTTCACTTTGCTGCAATCAGAAATGAAGAGCTGAAGTCTGCATGTATCGAAAATCTGGCAATAAACCTGAAGCTTCATGAATGCCACACACTCATGTCTAGCAAGCAACAGTTCTCACTGCATTCCTTTTCCTCCCAAGATAATTTCAAACTTGTTTTGTAGTGATTAATTAGCAGTCCACTGTCACACAAGCCCTGCAAAGCATGAGGGATAAGGATTATTGCTGCAATGCAGAGTTGGGATTGTTTCTGATAAATGTGAGTCTGTATCTGGATGTGCATTTTTGATTCTGAAGTCATGATCATGTCACTTGTTTATACCTCAGGAGGACAGGATTCAAGAAAGGGCTGTGTTATAAGAATTGAATCTTAAACCATATGTGTACCCTTTTTTTATGTAGTTTTGCAGCTTGTGGGAATTTTGTTTCTTTCATTTTCTTTTTTTCTTCATAGAAAAAGCAGGACAGAGAGCTTTTTAGCAGCTTTCAGAAAAATGGGGTTGTAAGATGGAAACATTTGGGAGAGAAACTCACAAAGAATAGGCACGATATCTCCACTTTCTATTCCGTCACATTCATAAATGCAGCACTAGGAACTGGAGCTGAACAGAGATAACTCATCTGCTGTAATGTTCTAGTGACATTGTTTACACACTGCCTCACAAGCTTTCAGACTGTCCTGCCAACAGACACACTGGGCACGACAAGGGAATGTTTTATGCCTACCTGAAGTCAAGTCTTGTAGTGATCAGTACATTCAAATAAATTTGTAATTTGTATGATCTTCACCAGAGAGGAAATTATGATAAATTACTTAGTTTTTATTTTAAAATACTGCTTTGTTGGGAGGAAATGGCTCTAGGTGGCAAAATTAAGATGTTTTATTCATGGGCTGGTTGCTTCTGTGAGTGAAAAACAAGCAGATATTTTGAAGAAAAGCAGGGAACTGTTTGCTATTTGGGGCATTTATCTAACAATGGTACAGGCAAGGAATAGCATAGTTTTTGGGAAGAATGCAAGAGGGGTTCTGGATAGCACCTGGCTTTCTCTGGTGCACTGTGCATGCACAGTCCTTGTTTACCTCATCGCTGGCTCCATGGTTCCCCCAAATCTTGCAGTCATTGTGAGAGCTCCTTCATGAGGGGACTGTGGACTCACTGGAGAATTCTACATGACAGATAAGTAATTTGCATTACAAAATGCATGTTTGAATTCTCTGATATAATTAACAAACCTGTGCTCTTTGGGCCTCTCCTCATTGGCAAGCCTTTCTGCTCTTTTCTTTGTAGCTTCAGAAATTACCAGGTTAAAATAGGTAAACTATGCTTAACATATGCTTTGAAAGCTAACATCCTCCCCAGCTAGAGAGAGATTAAATTAGTTCCAGGCTCAAGAGTTCCTAGAGCAGTACCAAAAGCATTGCCTTAGTTTAATTTAACTACCATCTTCATTATAAAAAAACAGTAGGTTTAATACAGATTTTATCACATTGTGGACTTCTAGTCTGGACCCATTCTTGCTATAATGCCACAATTATGAAAAGCAGTTAAGAGTTTCTCATTGTATAACTTGAAACTAACTTAGGCTATCTTGAAAAAGCAACTCATAACTAGGTTTTTGAATTTCAGGATTTTTTTTTTTAAATACTATGATGTTGCTATCATAACCATTCTATTTCTTTCCTAGCAATTTTTCATACTTTTTCACCACACCAGTTCATTTCAGATGGACCATGTGTAAGACACCTAAGATGTAGCATGTGCTTTTTGGATATTTTGTCAGCCTCCTGAATTGCCCAGATTAATGTATAACTACTTGCTTTCAGCAACTCATCTGCTTCCCACTTTTGCAACCACAGGATGTCTTCAGCTTTGCTGTAACCCAAATGGTTTCCTGAAATTTTTACTTTGTTTTTTTCCACTGAACCACCTCTGTGTGTGGCTTTGTATCTTCAAGAGTTCCATCTGAATGGCTTCATGTATGCATTTATGCATTCTTTTATTGCATTTATGCACTTGCTACCTTGGTTCTGCTTCTTCCTGAGGAAAAATGGTGCTCTTTTGGGTCTCATGTAACTGATGATACAGTGGCTTCCATTCAGCTTCTTGCAGCCTGTGCAGAAACTTTATCAGTTCTCGTTTTGTATATTAGTCACTCTGGGGTGATAGATGATGGAGTTCTTCCAGGTTTGGGAATTCTGGCATGGATTTGCTTCTTGAACTTGTTCCAGTGCCCAGGTCCTCAAGTTCATCCTCCAAGTGTTTCAGTTCTCACTTGCAGCAACCCTGAAGAACAAACAAACCACCAGCCTCTCCTTGGAATGGTAAAATCCTGCCAGCAGCACTAACACACCAGCATCTCCACTAATTTGTGCACTTACTCTTCACATCCAGTACCTTTTTATTCTGCAAGTTACAAGCTATTGTTTTATAACTGCTCAGTGCTTGCTGACAGACCCTGTTACTTAGGTCAAGTTTTCTGTAGTCATTCAACAAACTCAGCGTTGAGGTATTGAATCTTACATTGGAAATGGGTACTTTTACCTTCTCCTTGAGTTCAGAATGTCTAGCAGTGATTCCCTCCATTAATTATTAGAAATATTTGCCATATTTTTTAAGCTGTACATGTTTAATTGATTTCACTTCACTTTCTACAAATGCTTTGCTTGAAACTCCTCAAAATGAATTTGTGTGCTCTCTCCTATGGCAGAAATAGCAATTTTATCGCTAACACACATAAATTTATAGCTTTCAGGTAAGCTTTTGCTGGCAATCCAAAGGAAGAATGAAATTTTACTGTGGTATATATATTTTTTTTGTAGTTATAGAGAAGATGCTTATGTCAAGTATCTTTGATTTTCAGGAGACCAGAATTAAATTTGCTGGTAAAAATTTCAAATAAGATTGACATCAAACTGAAACGCTGCAGTGTTGCCTCACCTTGTTTTTCTTGAACCACCTTTTCCAGAACCACCTCGTATCCCTTCTTTGTGCATGACCCCTATGGACAGAGGGCTTTGCAGAGCCAAGGAGTTGAGATTTTTCTACAACCACTCAACTGGAAGGTGTCGCCCATTCAGCTACAGCGGTTGTGGTGGGAATGAGAACAATTTCATCTCCAGAAAATGGTGTTTGAGGATCTGCAAGAAAGGTATGGGAAGCGATTCTGCCTCCAGCTATCGTTGAGAGGTAAATATTGTGCGGGTCAAAACGTTCTCTTGCCACTTTTGGTAGTAAGGATTGGCCTAATCAAATGGAATAGTTGAAAGTCTCAGAAAAGTGAAATTGGGAGAGATGCAGAGCTAGAGAGAGAAGGAGGGACAGCAAGTGCAGTGTAAAAAAACAGCAATAAGACACCCTGGAGTTGGGCAGGCATATGAAGACTTTAGGTAAGATGATGGTTTTTTTCTTTCTTTTTTTAAAGATTTATTGAAACAACCTTGTCTCTTATTTCTCTTATATTTAATGCCTTCTAATCTTACTTTGTTAATTTTACCTTTAGGATTCAATAAGAAAAAAGGTGAAAGAAGATTAATAAAAATCAAGAAAAAAAGAAAGAAACAGCCAGTAATGGCTCTGGGCATGGAAATCATCCCTGAAAGAATGCAACTTTAATTTTTATGGAAATATGAAGTAAACTACTCTTCAGCTGTGAATGAAAACCTTCAGTGTACGCCATTGAAATATATTTACTGTACTGATTATTTTGATTATATATTACTAAGCTGCATATATTTTTATTATGTATTCCTCAATAATGTTAATAAACATTACCTTTTACTTTGCTAAAGGCTTTTCACTTGCAGTTTGGTTGTATATAATTATCAGAGCTGCAGCAGGGCAACAAACAGTGTGAGTGAATGGTTAAAATGCAGAGAAGATTCAAATGTCATTTCTTACCCTGTTATTCTTTTCAAATTCTACTTTTGTACCAAAGAAAACATAACACTTGTGAAAGAATAATCCCTAGTCAAGCATGGTTGTTTCAGTCATCAATTAAAAGATAGGTGTATTGCTATTAAAAGGAAATTGGCAGTGGATATGTTTTAATCAGACTTATTTTAGGTTATGCAGGCCTAGACTTCACTCCATTGAAGTGCATATAATTACACTACTCTAAAATGAATATGAAATCAGAATTAACCCACCAAAATCCATAAAGAGAGTGTTAAAGATGTGAAGTAATGCGGCAAATTTAAAAAAAAAATTTAAAAGTGTATGTGTAGGGATCATTGACTTTTATCCTTGTTGCAGATCTGGATTCATGGCTAAGCTTTACTGATGAAACTGTAAAAAATTTTGCATTCAAAATACAGAGTGAGGGGATAAGTAAAATCAGACTTTTATCCAAATCTATTTTCTGGTGTTCAAGTCCTTTGAAGCTCTTTCAATCTAGGACATATTAAGTCTGATTTGAAAGATTCTCAAGAGCAGGAGTGTACACCAGAGAGCACATATTTGTAAAGCCTTGTCATGTAAAATGTATGAGCACCTCAGACTACCACTGCAATAATCAGACAAGTGCAGTTCTGCCAGGAAACCTATGAACTCCACAGGCTGCTATGCACACAATTAAATGCAGGTTTCAGTTCCTGTTTGCTCTCTTCCTGTTCTGGTTCATCACTCTGCCCTTTCTCTCCAGGTTTTCCTGTTCTTCATGCACCAGGAGTCGAGTCTGTAGCTGTGGGTTGTACTTCACAGCAGCAGAGCAGTAGGGTAAATACTTGGACCAGCTGGAATCTGTCATTGCAGATAAGTGGAGAACCCATGGTTTAAACTGCTCCCAGACCTTCCCACTTGTCCCATAGCACCTGCCTGAGCACAGCAGTTTGTGTGGCCTCCCCAAGGCGAGGGGCTTTAGGCTCACCTGGGGTGGGAGGGTCAGGATTTGCACTTATGCCATGGTTACCCTGCTTCTGCGCTGACACTGCTTATGTCTGCCTGGCTATGTGTGCAGGTGAGGGCACAAATATCTGCACCTCCCCTTGTCTGCATTTTATGGTCAAGCCAGTAAAAATATCTGATCTTCCATTCTCAGTCATAAAAATTTCCAGTATTAAAACTTATATAACTTCCAGATTACATGATGCACCTCAAAGGGAGGGAGACAGAGACCTGAAGTGACTGCATTAAACTAAAACATCTAGGGCTCTCATATAAAAGTCAGGAAACTCATTAAGCTGTCCCACCAAGAACATTGAAAATTATTTGTAAGTTTTGTAAGATTGATTAGGTTACAAGACAGAAGGATGAACTTTCTAAACCAATGTTTTGAAATGAGACAATAGATATAGAAGGATAGGATAGGAAAGAAAATTTGAATTTATATGCAGTCTTGTGATTCCTGTGTCATTTCATGACAGCATCTCTCCCTCAGGCTCCCTCTTGTTCCATCAACTTGTCCCTGGCTGGCTGGATTCAACACCTACAAAACCCAGATGAGAAAAAAATCTAAGGAAGAAATCATCCTTTCTGTCCCAGCAGAACCCTGGCTGTGTAGCTGCTCTCCATTCTTATCAGCTTCCTTCTCACTGAGCTCTACTGCAGAGTAATAAGGGCTCCTCACTGAGGGATCAGTTGCTCCCAGGATTATGCAGACTCCTCTAGGACTGCTGTAGCTAGGATAGGACTGGCAGGTACTCTCCCATCCTCTCCTACCGCACTTACACTGTATTGAAGAAACTTCTTGTGCTGCTGTAGTACATTCTGTAATAACAGTAATGAAGTGATCCAGTGAGGGCTCTCTTGTGTCATTGTTAAGATAGAAGAGAATTTATACTGCTAGCGTCTCAGAAGTACCTCTGTTTCAATTGGCTAAGAAAATATTTCATAGTGCTTCATCTGTCAGGCTTGTTACTTAGTGCAATGAGAATCAAGACTGCAGTGTCACAGACTGTAAAAACCTGATTATAAATCAAGATTTGATCTGAGAGTTCAGGCTGCTCTCAGCTGTGTGTGCGCTCAGTTTGGCCACAACACCAGCTATCCAGCTGGTTTTGGTTTTGTTTAGCTTTACAGTACACAGAGATTTTTTTTTCCCATAAAAAGTAGTCCAAACTGCAATGTGATATGATCTTCAACATAACAAGAAGTTTCTTTTGTGCCCTTCTGCTTCATTCACTTCTTTTTGCTCCTGTACCTCCCATAGCTGCAGAAAAATCAATTCCAAGAATAAGAAAAAAGATGTACACGTTTCCCAAAGACAACTGAAGGATGGACGTAGCAGGGGAATAATTGAGGCACAGAACAGGAAAAGATATGGATCAGATGCCAGAATGGTGAAGCAGTCAGAACACGAAGCTGTGCTGTGTTACAGTGAGTGTACAGTTCCACTTGACTAGAGTCCATCCCTTCAGTCCTTTCATTCCAGAATTTGCACCAGTTGCTATGGAGGGGAAATGCAGAGTGCTGTGAAATTTCTCTCATGCTGTACGATAACAGGCAACAAGCTGGAGAAATTTTACAGAGGTTTGATGAGTTTCCATATAACATATCACCTTCGATAACTTATGTGCCCTTAATCCACGAAAACAATGAGAAAAAATGTCAATGAGAAATAGCATCCTTTTGTTCATTCTTTTTTTCCTCACATTTTTACTGGTATGCCCTCCTTTTTAATTTCTACTCCCTGCTTCAGTTTTATTTCCAATTCACTTTATCCAGAATTTCTCCCTGCATCTTCAATCCCTTTACTCTCTCAAAGCTGATAGTTTTTTATTTACATTTTGAGCAAGTCTTCATCTTTCTAGCTTCTACCTTCTCAGACTTAGCGAAGGGGACCAAAGGTTATGTTTCCTAACCTGTTGTTTTCAGTGATGTCTCCAAAGCACGAGCGAGGTTTAGACAAAGCAGAGTTGTACGCTCTGGTTAGGGGGTAATTAATTCCTGGATTAATTAAGTGGGTAAATCGTGGTGCGCAGCTGCCCCGGATGGCCGCGAGAGGGCGCCGGCGGCGCGGCGAGCGCCGCGCGGGATCGCTCTGATGGAAAAGGGGGAATGCTCTGCATTTACCCGCTTTTCTCGCTTTTAACCCTTCTTCGGTCGCAGTGCAGGTAGGTTTGCACTTTTAAGTCTCCTTGAGCTGCTCCCTCCTTCGCCGTCAGCCAGCAGGGCAGTGTGTACGGGTGTGATTTGCGCTCCTCGCAGCCAGGGGATGGGGAGATGCAGCAGTGCCGGGGGGTGACCGCTCTCAGAGGTGCGAGCTGCGCCAGCTGAGGAGTCTTGACTGTCTGTAGGGCAGCAGTAAATAAGTTTTGATGTTATCTAGATCAGTAGAATACAACACCTCGTAAAAAAAAAAAAAAAAAACAACAAAAAAAAAACCACCACAAAAAACAAAAGCTTAAACAAAACTCCACTGACTTTGACAAGCCACATAAAATATGGCCTGTGTAATACATGTCTCTAGCTAACTCAGGTGCCTGTCTTGGAGATGTGTGCTTGGCTGGAATACGTGGATTTTTCTCTAAGTTAGAATGTGCAGTGTACCCTCTTGCAATCCACAACCCAGACCTAATTGGTCTAAAGCTCCCAGGCTCACTCCTGATGAAATTCCTATACCTGAGATGACACCATTTAGTTTAGAGAAGTTAATTCCATCACTGTTCAGAATCAGAGCTAATCCCCAGTTTATATCTGTTTACATTGCCGAGGGGCAATTCTTGCCAGTTCTTAGTTCTTCACTGATTATAAAACTCAAACATTCTCCTGTTGATGTGAGATCTTAAAAGCACCAACTCTCACATGTGCCAAATGAGTATCCAAGCCTGCTTTTTTGGTAACCCTGGAGTGGGATTACACAAATTGTATTGTCTAGGAGCCATTTGGATTTAAGGTATTCCTGGACCTCTTTTCCATCTTCCAGTTTTTCCTAACCCTGGATTTGGGCTGGGTTTTGTTTGATGTTTTTTGTTTGTTTTATGAGGGTTTTCCCCCCTTAGTTTTGTGTTTTTCACTGTTTTCCTTCTTGAGTAAGATGTCTGCAATGCCCCGATGAATTCCTTTATCCAGTTCACGCTGTGTTCCACAAGTGATTCTGCCAGTTGAAAAAAAAATAAAAGGGGGAATAAGTGACAGGTAGCGAGAAACAAGCAGATTATTTTATATTGTTTTATGAGAAAATTCAGTGGTATCATTATTTTTATAGATCCTTATGACAATGTGACTTTTGGGAGGTTCTTATGGTGTCCCTAAGGAGGACTGGTGTTACAGGTGTTCACATAATTTGAGTCTGATGCTTCATGATCTCTCTATTCAGTACAGTGTTGTCCTGTGCATACAGTAACTGGTTATTGATTTAGAGGGCACAGATTCCATCCCTAGTACAGGGAATTGATTGTATAAAAACAACTGACAAAGTGGTTGCAAAGAAACATTTTTAGTTCCTGGTACAATATTCTTTGAAGATGGTAGAACGGCTGCTATTAATTTTGTTTGTTCCTCTGTCATGGCAGTGTGCAAGCTATTAGTATTTGTGCTTTCAAATCACCAGTGTTTAGAAAAATATAGCTTAGAGATCAGCAATAACAACGTTCCTGTTGGTTGTAATTTTTTCTACCCTTGATACTTCAAAGACTTGTTCCGTTAAATACGATTTTTTCTCTTGGGTACAAAACAAAGGGGCACCGCTTGAAATTGAAGATTTGAATCTGACCTTTGCAGCTGCTTTATACCTGAGGAATAAAGGTATTTATTTCTGTGTAGAGCTTTTCAGCCCTTACTGTATGAGATGTCATGCAGTCCCTGGCTGAGGTGGGTCGGGTCAGTCATACTGAGGAGGAATGCGGCTCTGAATAAAATAAAACTGATGTGTTTCCATGGAGGAGGAGGACGAATCTCACTGGCTCGATACGTGCAAAGGACAGGTCCCGTGGTCTCCTCCTCGGCAGCAGAGCAGTGAGTATTTCGCGAGTGGTTTCAGGCTGGGGCCAGGTGCGGGCAGAGGAGCAGATGGCAGCGCCGGGGCTCGGCCAGCTCCCCGCTGCCAGCCTCGGGAGCCCGGCTTCCCCGGGACGAGCCATTCGGGAGAGAAAAGTAACTTAACGCGGGCCGCAGGCGGGGTCGGTGATGTAACAGGAAGCTCTGATGTTTCGCTGCTGCCGCCGCTCCGCGCTGCCATCGGACACGCTCCCGGCGCTCCCGCACAGCGCTGCTCCGCCGGGAGAGCCGCCAGCCTCGGGTCGGGATTACAGCGCGGGGCTCAGCCTTGGGACAGCGAGACAGCTCCGGGCTTCAGCCGACAGCGCTGTGCGAGCGCTCAGCCCGGTGAGTGCGGCTCAGCCTGGTGGGTGCCGCTCCGTTCATTGTTTCACCCGCGATCGCACCGCGGGTGTGCGTGCTCTGGCATCCTCCTCGGCGTGGGATGCGCACAGCCTGCGGGAAAACCTTCCCTTGTTTCAGTGAGGGAGGTGTTGAGCTGGTTTTCTAACTGATGGTGTTATCGTCTGTGCTTGCTAAGGATAGATAGATAGGAAAGGAGATAAAGCGCCCGAATCAGCGCCCTGAGGATTCTGCCTGAAACCTCTAATATTAACTAACCAAATTTCTGTCTTTGCATCTGGAGAGAATTAGAGGCTCATTGGCTTGAAACGGGTCTTTAAGACTAATTCAATACAACTGCAGCTCTTTCAATAGAAGCTGAATTAGATGATAAAGTGGTGTAGGTTTGCTTACTGAGTATTTCTCTAAACTTACTGTACCAGAAAGAGGTCGTACTCGAGTTGTTTCATAATTAGGTTTTGTGTTGTAATTAAACAACTTAAAAGGTAAAGCTACTGTTTTGTTTGGGCTTTCTGTTCGCTTGAGGAAAAGTTGTGCTGGTTTGAAGCCTGTACGCGTGCCGGCGTGTTACTGTTTGAGGTTTTTAACCGCAAACACGCAGCTGATTTATTGACAGCTAATTGCCCACTTTTCCTTTCCTCGAGAAACTATTGAAGCGCGGCAAGTGTGCGATTCCGTGCCTTCAAGTACCAGCTGATGGGCTGTTGAAAGTCTTGCAGCACCTTAAGCTTCCCAAGGCAGATGTGATACCCCCGGGTTTTACAAATGCGGTTGCAGTGCTGAGATTGGTAATTCTAGTCATTTGCTCCTGTGTGTAAGCAATGGAGCCACAAAACCAGGAAAATAAATCTTTTTACATTATTAATGACATTAGGATTTGATCTACAATGAATCCTTTAGTTATCTATGCAGTTTATAAGGGAAGAGAATGAAACAATTATAAAAATAGCGGAGTTTTTTTTTCTCTTTGCCTTAGTAAACTTACGCCAGGTACTTTGGGGATGGACTTTGCTGCTCTTACAATTGCTCCAGTGCAGTCTTCCCAGTGTTACTGTGCCTACTGGGGTTATTGTCATTCCCTTGCACTAATAATGTGTCTAATAGCTGAAACCTGCTCAGGGTGTGCTCTGAACCTGAGGTTCTCTCGGTGCACTGGAAGGAGACACTCTAGATCTAGATCAATGTAAGACCACATCTGAAAACAGATGTGCTTTCTTTTAAAGTACACGTGCTGTGGTACTGCCTGAAGTTCTTAATTAAAAGTAACAGTCTGTATTTGCACAGATTTTTCTCCTCTAGTTTGCTTAAACTCTCATCTCTTGCATATAGGAGCAATCCCAAAGTTTTTATCCAGCTTTGGGAATCTTCTGCGCAAAAGGCGCTTGGTGACACTAAGTCAATGGAGGTGGCACTTCACCTAAAAGGTGCTTATATTGTTTTAATGATCAGTGCGCTGGGAACAACTGTCTTTAGAATTATATAGCTAAATTATTTAGATTCTTATTTTCTGTTCTTCACAAGCAACTGGTGTAGACTAAAGTGGGTTTGCCCAGAGGGGATGTGCCAGGCATGTGCGTGTTTGCAGGTTGGATGTCAAAATCTATGTTATTTGCAGGTCAGGCATTGATATAGAACAGCGTGATTTCACTTTTTTACTGGACAAAACTAAGTACCTGGATATCCAAGATATATTGCAGGTTCAAGAATCGCATTATCAGTGTCCTTTCAACTTCAAATGTTACTGCAACCTGAGTTTCTGATCAGTTGGAGTTATTTCTCTGCATTAAGAGATGCGGTGCTTGTCCCTTTGAATAGGCTTTTCTTGATACAACACAACTGTTGACATCCCACTGAGAGCCAGTGGGAAATTTTCCCCTGAATGACAAAGGGCATGACCTTCCTAAATGTGGGTATTTTTCTGTTGAAGGAATTAGACATAGATCACCCATTCTACTGTCTGCTGGCAGCTGGTTTTGGGGTTTTTTTTGTAATTTCTGTAAGTTTTGAGCACTCCAGTTGGAAAACACAAATCTGTGTGTATTTCACTAGGTGACCAGTGCCTTACCTGGGTCAGTAAAGGGACTTACTCTGGGAATACAGGATTCTTCCGTGGGCTGCCTGGGTATTGTGGCTCAGATTTTAGGCCAGGATGCAATCAAGAACAAAACTGAGGGAACTAACAGATTTCCTTTGACACCCATATAATTACTGACTTCTGTATTCTGTACATTTGAGGTAATAATCTTTCTCCATCTTTACTGACTTGTGCAGAAGCTGGGTAGGATTGGACCCACAGGAGTCCATGAAGTCATGCAAATCATGCAATTCAAACTGGGCCATGGTCATTTGGAAGAAACTATCACTATTGATATGTTTTTTAATAATAGCACGAATACAGTGATATTTAAAAGAGGTATATATCTAGTCATTGCTATAGGAAATGTTGAACATAAGCTATCTATTAAAGCCACTGGGGAAATTTCTTCAATCAGAAGTCTAAGTCTACAGTTAGGAAAACAAATCAGGATTTCTCCTTAAGAAATTGCTCCCACCTGTTGCCAATGTGTTTATAATGTTCTTGATTTGGTACCAAAATCCCTTCAATGCTTCTGACCAGCTGCCACTCTTGTGGCACACACACAATATTTGCTTTACCTCAGTGCCCTGGGTAACTCTGTCATTGAGTTTCATGTGCAGCAGTGTCCTAAGCCAAGCTTTGTACTTATTGAAAACAGTCTTTACTTGCCCATGGAACTGCTCTGTCCCTGGGAAGTATTTTAAGTGCTTGATGTATAAGATTGTCAGAGCTCAGGAATTAACTGTATCCTTGGTACTGCTGTGTCAAGGAAGGAATGAATACTGCTACTTTCAAAACAGATGTGAGTTGGCCAACAAATAACTTTCAGGCAGTAAAATAAGTGTGTTTTTATATGTGTTTATGTGCATTGGCATATAATAACGTATTTAGCGTATTATTTCTACATACAACATATGCAGGTCCATTTCATGCTGACTTCTATTATTGCCTAATAAAGAGAGAACATAGGTTTATAGAGAAACTTTCAAAGTAAATTAACCCTAGACCTTATCCTTTATTTGGAAAACTGAGAATCACATGTGCTAATATTCTGAATTTAGTACATCTGAATGCTGCATCTTTCTAATGTTTGAAACAAAATAAAGAAAGATTTCTGAATGTGGACACAACCCATTTTTTTTATTTTTTGAATTCATGTTGGCAGTTCTGATGTTTTCAGTGTAGAAAACTTGCACAAAGAGCAGCAGAAAATAGCCTATTTCTTGCCTGTTACCTTGATTGAGAATTCCACAGCTAGTGTGGTACAACAGAAGATCTTAAGAAATTGGGTTCCATTAGACCATTTCTCTTTAGAAAGGCATTATGTTCTGCTTTAGAATCTGGGCAGAACTGAAAGGCTAAACTTTCACATTTTCAACGTTTTGTTTTAACAGTTGTCTCTCATGCTTCAGTCTCCCAAGTTTGTTTATACTGTTTACATTTTCCCAGCAAAGTCATCCTTTTTCTGCCCTAGCTCTTTGCAAACACTTTCAATCATTTCTGCAGTATATGCTGTCCAAAAGTGATTTATTTTGAGTTGCTTTTCTTTGGAAACATGCATTTGAAAGGCACTTAACTCATTGTAATGCACCCAAAAAAGACTTTCCATGAGAAAGCCACTTTTTCCCTTCCAGAAAAGAAATCAGACTCTTGTGGTAAATTTATATGTGTGTCTGAGGCTGTTACCTTTTGGTATATTCTAGGTATCACTCAAGCCTTTTCTGGCAGTTTTGGCCGTTTTTAAGTTTTAGCTGACTATTCTAACTAGGTTTTAGAAAATTAAAATAATGATGTATTTCTGGATTTAAGTCTGCACCATGCAGGCTACATTTGAAAAAAAATATCCCTCAAAAATTAGTGATGGTTTTGTTTAATGAAGCCCATACCAGTCTGACTTTCCATATAATACCATGAACAAAGAGCCAACCAAAGGAATTGGTAGTTTTTTTCTTTTGATTACTATATTCAAAGCACCTACACCTACCTCATACACTGTTGTTTGCTATCAGCTGTGTTTAGGTTGGGTATCTTATGTTCCTAAAAACTGCATCACCTTTTCCACCTATTCTTTGATATTCTCAGCTTGAACACTGCACAACCTTGAATGTGTGGACATAAAACATCACTCTTTGAATTACCATTTAGATTTTTCTCCTTACTTTTTTCCTTCCCCATTACAGTGGTAAAATCTTGCCAATTAATTTTCATAAATTTTATGTTATCCCAATACTGACAATTCTGATAGAGTTTGAGTTTCATTGAAGTAAATCAAAGGATGTACTGAGAACACTTTTTATACCCAAACTAATTTTAAAATAATTTTTTCAGTATTAATATTTTCAGAAATAATATAATTTGTCCCCAAACATGGTTGCCCTATAATCCTTCCTAGATATAAACTTTAAAATTTACTTTTCAGAAATGAGTAAGACCCTTAGACATTATACTTCCTTCTTCTGTGGCTGCATCTGTGTGTTTACTTAGTACCCTAAATGGAGGGAAAGTATTATACTCTGCAGCCTTTTATTGCTAAAATGGCACAGTTTTGCAATTATTATCCTGAAATATTCTGTATAATGGCAATATCTGCCTTTTAGTTTCAGTTAGTGAAATCCAGCAGGTGTCACTCTGGGGATTAAATAAGAAATATTACACAGAGATAAGCTTTTTTAGGAGAATTTAGAAGTATTTATTCTAATGCATTTTTCCAGAATGATTTTTTGACCAGGCATGCCTACTTAAGTCTGAATATTTTTTTTAGTTATATAATTTAATAGGTGTATTCATCTTTCTGTGTCCCCTTGAACATGAAAAAGGACAGTCATTGGTATGGAATTACACAGTCAGAATGTGTACTCACCAGTGACATGACTAAAACATAAAGAGCTGTGACGCAGTTTAATATTGCCTTGATGATATTAAAACAATGTTTTTATCATCTTCTTTGGTGTCTGAAATTGTTCCTTTTGTTGGTGGACCTTCTTTTGCACAAGTAATATGTTTTCAGTTGTGATGAAGTCAAGGAGGTGCTTCTGCAAGTGATTTACATATTGAGTCAGTCTACATACTTTTTGTTTGGCTTATCTGAAATTCATATGTGAGGTGTCTAATCACCAAAAACTTTCACAGTAAAAAAGTTTGGAGAAGAGAAACTTTGCCTTGTGTCATGGAGTTTCAAGTCAAAGTCAATGATGAATTTTTTTGTATGTGTAAAAGAAGTCTCTGTTGTTTAGTGTCTCTACAGGGAATGAAGTGTTGTGGTGGATTTTTACATGAGTGTGGAGCTCCATACTCTGAGAGATTCATATTGTGTGGAATAGGAATGCGATCGTTAAAAACTTACGAGTTTCTAGAGGGGATTGTTGTTTATTTCCCAGACATGTAAATGCAACCTTAAACAGAAACATATACTTCAGCAGGCAGCTTTGGAAGGCAATCTCCAAATACAAGTCTCTCTTTAAATGGAAATAAGCTTTTTTTAAATAAATACATGCATACATTGATGTATTCTTATATATACGTGTACTTACTTTTACAGATATATATTTTACATGTTTATTTAAAAAAGAAATATCATTCTAGAACTTGTAACCTCAGCCTACTTTAAACAATCCAGTTTCCTTTCTCTCACTTCTTTCTCCTGTTTAAGCCCCCATCCTGTTCCGTTTTTGATTCTATTCAACTTCCTTTCCTGTGATGACTCTGAGTGAGTCACTTTGCCAGGCATTAAGAATGTGGCTTGACAATATTTCCAAAAGCTTATCCTATACTGGCTCATGCAGATGAAATTAACCTCTGCCTTATCCTTCCTCTCAAAGAAATGTCTGTCTTCACGCGTCCAGTTTCTTGGAAGGGGAAGGTGGGGGTGGGAGCCCTTTCCATAAATGACCGCGTTGAACTTCAGAGCCATGTTCCTTGCAGAGCGTGCGACAAACCTCTCTAGCATTGATTTAGCGTGTGCTGGGGGAGAAGTTACCTTCAACAAGTTCAGGAAAGCCAAATTAAGGCTCTTTCCTGAGTGCTATTCAAGTGCTCTCTGCGTGGCTACCACTGTGCATTCTTCATTCTTTATTCAGAGTGTTGTTTATTGCATTAAAATGCGTGGAAGGCCACCAGGGCTGCTGGGTTTGTGTGTGGCTGGCAGCAGCTGGGAAAAAAGCACATGCTAAGGAGGCACTTAAACACTGAACTGAGTTGCAGCCTTTCTTGTGGTTATGTTCGTGCCAGCATAGTGTGGGGTTTGTGAGGGAGGGTTTGTTTTTTCCCTTTGTTTTAGGTTTTTTGTTGGCTGGTTTTTTTTTCTTTCCAGTTTTAGAAGAAGCGGGTAAAGAAGGATTAAAAAAAATGTTTCTAATCTGTTAATTGTGTATGTGCACCAGGAAATTAAAGCCTTTCTGTTGAAAACCAACAGGGAAATTATGGTCCTAGAAAAGAAGAACTTTAGAAACCAATTTATGCAAATAAGAGTAAGAATTCCCATCAAGTTAAACTCTGCTGTTGCAGTCTTCTTGTCCTACAGAACTGCACAATCTCACCCTCCATCGTTTTTCTCTAGGGGAGGTGTGAAAGATTGTATCAGATGTAATTTTCTGTGTATTATGTCCTAAGTGCAATTAACATTGCCACAGATTACACACCAGTGAAAACAGATTTTTGTTTCATATCTATTTGCTATCATGGTATAGGCTTTTTCTAAAACAGGAGTAATGGTTATAATTGGAAGCTCAAACAATTCTGTCTGGAGCACAGTCGTATTCATATGAAATTATTTTTAGTTTCTCATTCTGGAACTTCTTCGTTTCTGACTAAAGGAGGTGGTCCATCTTCAATTCTTAAGTTACCATTATTGGGTTAATTATGGAAGACACAGCACAATCTTTTAAGAGCCTTTTGTTCTCCCAACTCAGCTGGATGTGCTATATCAGCAATTTGAGAGTACCTAGGAAAATCACTGAGATGTTTTTAACCTTTCAGCATGATCCACTGGGATAGCTGCTGGACCTAGGTTTTCTTTTCCATTTTCTCCCTCAATTATTTCAGAAGAGCCTGCACAAGTAGAGTTCTTTCTCCACATAAGATCCCTCTTCTGAAAATTGTGCATGCAATCCAAGGGAAGAATTCAGACAAAGTAGTTTAACTGGACACTTTTTATTTAGGGCCACAGGGATAAAATAGCCTGCTGACATGCTAAGCTTTTCCTAGAGTCACATTACAGACCAGTGAAGGACATGGCAGTAATTCAGGGTTTGTTGGAAGGCTGGCAAAATGCTTGTGCTGTCTTTGCAGGGGCACTGGGGCACCAGAGCATGGCAGTGGCTGCTGCCACCTCCAGGGTACACAGCTGCAGTGTGGCAGCACCAAAAGAGCCCTGGTTCAAAGCAGATTATAGGCACCAATAACTTTTCTAAGTCAGCATAGGCAAGGGGAGAGAAGTTTCTGTGGAAATTTATGTTGTCCAATGAAGAAAGACTGGCATGACAGAGTTATTGGTGATAACTCAGCTTCCTCAGGGAATGCGTATGTGCCAAACCAAAGCGTTCAAAAATAGTGTTATTCCATACAGGAATGCAGAAACTGTTAAGTCAGAGGTTTGTTTTGTTTTATTTTTACAATTTCTTTATCCCTTGCATTTCATAGAATTCTGAGGTTTTATATTTTTAAACATTTACAGATTTTAAGCAGGACATTGTCCAACTCCTTCTTCCTTCAGTACTAATTAACAAAAAAACAATGAAGCCTGGTAGACAAAATGATGAAAGGAATAAGAAATGCACAAAGGAAAAAGAAAAGTCTGAACTTTAAAATGTCATTCCCTCAGGAAAGTGAACTGAGCAAATCAGTAAATGGAATGATGTTGCCTTTAGCATGACTCTTATTGCAGAGACAAATCTCAATCAGGTGTCCTGTGGTCAGTCAGACTTCAATAAACAGAAAGGTTCCTTTAACTGGTGAGAAACCACTACTTGCAGTTCTGTCTGTGATGTGAATTCACAATGTGGTTATGAAATTAGTTGTCTACTCAGTATTTTAATTAGACAGCAAAACGAGATGCTGGGTTTCAGTCCATGATCTAGTTAAGGTGTCAGTATCTGCAGTGCTAAGTTAGCTCATCTTTCCTCATACAGAGAGCAGGTGAAATACCCAGTTGTCACCCATGAATGATCTTTATTACCACCTTTCCTCTTCACATATTGAACAGAAGGATACCTCCTATTTCTTCTACTATGTATTGACTAAATCTCTCAGAATTTAAGCCTGTGATTTTTCCATTGCTCATTCCTGTTATTCCTGCAATTTAGAGGTAAAAGGATTCTGTTCTCTTCTTAGTTTACAAATCATTAGGGCACTTATAGCTGAATATTTTTATTTGTCTTCTTCAAATTGTGCAGATGTGGGGCTGTTGTGCAGATGTCCACATGCAGTGAGCAGCCCAGGGGTGCCAGGGCTGTCTCCTCACCTCCAGGATGGGGCAGGATTTGTGCACGTGCAGTCCCACGTTGCGTTGGTTCCTCTGCCGCCACGCATCCGCTATTAAAAAAAATTGCTGAATGACAGTAATAGAGAGGAACAATGGGCTATTACAGGATGTTCAGACAGGGTCATTACAGTATATTTTCTTGTGCAATCTTGTTATGAACAAGATTCATATTTACCAGCTTGTTTTATTTGTCAGCACCCTTTTATTAATTGGTGTTGTAAGGCTATGAACTGCTCATTTTCTAGCAAAGGTCACTTTGATGAAGGTTTGCTTTGGTTTTTTTCTAATAGCTCTGTGGAAAGCTGCTTTTCAGTATTTGTAACAAATGTATGGATTTTTATAGTATTGGTATTTATTTATCATCATTGGTAATGACACAAAAAAAAGTCAGGAAGGTTTTTCACTGTCAAACTGCAAATTAGCCTTAATGTACTTAGCAAAATGGAATCACAGAATCTTGTGATTGTGTTGTATTGGAAAATTTAGGTAGATCATTTAAAAGAAAAATATGCTCTTGAATTTTGAAAAGAAAGCAGCTAATTTGCAGTGGTGCTTTTTGACATATAGGATATTTCCATGCTTTGCAACACTTACAATCCAAATGTTCAGTTTGATTTAAAAGGCAAAGATGAAAAATTTAAGTTAGTTAAAGCAACAGCTGTGGACTGTTTCTGTGTGCTGTTAAATTAACTTCCCACCTGAAAGACATCTACTAATGGGCACAGTTGCAAACATTTTAGAAGTTTTCCAACTAATGTGCAATAAGGAGTTCAAGCAAGAGAGGGTCTGGTCAAATTTGGGAAGACATGTATTTGGCATTGGGATCCAGGATAGACTAGAACTAGTAGAATAGAATATCCTAGTGTATGAGGATTTGGGATGCTGATGAAAACTGCATTTGTTTTCGGCATTGTTTGAAAATGCTTCCATTTTTTATCAAGACACGTCATTTTCTTAGATGTGAAAACGGTTGTCTTTGTGTTCTCGGGATAAACACAGCCCAGTTTGGAATCCTGGGCTATATTTGTGTAAGAGAGGCTAAGGAATGGAAAACTAAGGGTACTGTAGGTCAGGGCTGAGGTTAGCAGGACTGAGAGGGGGAAGTCTGGCAGGATCCCTCAGCGTGGCTGTGGTTGCCTCCTTTGCACGCGAGCGTGGGGAGCTGGCCAGGCAGGGATGTTCCTCTGAGTCTCAGGGACACATCCACAGACACCAGGTGACAGTGGGTGAGATTGGATTAATGCTGCTCCTTGGAGGATTTTGTGAGCTGTATAGCCTTTGTCCAGTTTGACAAATGGCTCGTTGGAGGCCAATCGTTTTTCCTCAGCTCTCTGACTCCTTTTGGCTTTTGAGTCTCCTACAAAATCCTTGAAGTTACAAGGAGCACACTTACAAAGTCCACATACTTATTGAGACTGTATGTGTGATACTCAGAGCGCAAAGCAAGGTCAAAGGTTTGAAAATCCAGCAACAACTTAAAAGCAGTTAAAAAAGCAGGAAGTATTGAACAGTAAATATGTGATGCTGAAAATGTCTTGTGCACTGGGTCCACAGCACTCCTTCTGTTGAAAGGTGAGATACAGAGGGTGCCCAGTAGTTATTTACCATATCTAATGTTACTTGTATCTGTTAAAAAAAAAACAAAACAACTAATCTGTCACTTGGTATAGGAAGGGCCGTGTGCATTGTTTAGTGTAAAAATAAAGCAACTAATTAATGCCAATCAACAGTACTTCTGTCTCCATTAACTGCAGCACAATAGTTGAGGTGTTCTTCCTAAAACACCACATGGTCTTATGTGGATGAATGCGAGTAGTTTTATTGAACTTTAAAAGCTCCAAAAAATATATGTGGATTTCCAGAATCCGTTTGTAACTTTTTAAGCAAACATTTAAATACTCAGAGCATTGAACATGACAATGGAATTACAGGTGATGATTTTTTTACATCAGCTGTTTTTTCCTGGAGGGTGACCATTTCAAAGGGCACTTGTTCTTTGGGTGAATATCATTCTAGTGAGGGGACTACAAAGCAGGTTAAAATCAATTTCTTTAGGGTTTCCAGAGGGGTAACCTGCAAGTGACTGCTGAAAATGCTTCTTTTGATGAGAGAGAGAAAGACTGTAAGCATATTTTGATAGAAAATAAATTAGTTCCAGTCCCAAAGAGAGGGAAGAACTCATTTTTTAGCAGCTAGATAGTTGTTTCCTGACATTGGGCATTTGGTTAACAGCTTCCAATGTTTGATGATGTCATGGGTGGTATGGATTCTGTGTGTTTGGGGCCCTTTGGGCTTAACAGGAAGGTCACCAAGTTATCTAGCGACTCCTCTGTTTGAAGAGATTCAGCTGCCCTTCCTGCCCCACTTTGCAGAACCTGAGCTTTCAAAGGAAAACCAGTGCTGCTCATGGGAATTTGCCATTATCTAGAGCTTTTTTCCCAGCTGAAAAGGTAAATACCTCAAGAGATGGAAGTAATTATTTTCATTTTGCTTTGTGTTCCTCAGATCCTATTGACTCTTCATCTACCAGAACCTCTGTAATAACCAAATGTGTCTTCATTCCTATTCTTATGCTCCAAGAGTCTTGGGCTTTCCAAAGCTGTCTGTATCCATAAATGTCTAAATAAAGGATTTCCACTTTTCTGCAACCCTCTGGAAGAATGTGCTGTTCTGTCCCCATAAAACAAGGCGTAGAATCAAACCTATACCAGTAACACAAAAGGTGGTTGAGCGAGGAACCTCCTGCCCCAGAAGACCTTTTTGTCTTGCAAGAGAGCATGGTTCTCAGAACACCTGTTTCTAAGTTACATCTCTGCAAAGAAGTGAGAGACATATGTGTGGAAGTTGTGGTTATATCATTGTTTTCAGGAATGAAACTGCCTCTAGTTTTGTTGCTAGCATTAAGGAGTAACAGAAAATCATTTGTTGCATTGGGGTTTTTTTTTTCCCTTCCAAAATGTAGCAAGCATGTTGTCATTGTTGCTGATTGAAGATCCCTTTTCAGAGTCTCCCAATGATTTCAATATTTTCCTTGTTTTGTGTAAGGAAGGTAACCTTTGTAACATCCTGTTTTATTTACAAGCCGTATCTGCAAGCTGCAGGAATCCTTCCTGTTCAGCTCACAACACAGTGCTCAAGGCAGACAGAAATCCTTGATCTTCATTAGAAAACCATTTGGTAACACACTGAATAGCACTGTGAGATGTTTGTTTTAAATAGCACCAGTTAATACTTTTTTTCAAAACTTAGAAAAGGCTGAAGTGAAGGAAATTAGTTCTCTTGTGTCTTCCCCAAAATTCAGCTATACCATATTGTGCACTGCTCCAGAATGGGGAGTTTTGTGGCTGATCCCTCTCAGTTTACACTTCTCTGCAGTTCCTCCTCTTTTGCTGGAGCTGAAATCCAAGTACAAAACTACTATGGAAAAAGGCTGCTCTTGCATTTTTTCTGGCAGACTTATAATCTGGGAGTATCTGAAATATCATCAGAAAGCCTGTTCTCATGAGAGTCCTGTCCAGATTTCCAACAAATCTGGAACATTATCCAAGGAAGTGTAGAAACCTACAAAATCACACACAGTGGAGCTTGTGGTTGAGTTTATTTGATGTGGTGTGGCTTTGTTGGGTGTGTGGTTTCATTGATTTTGTTTTTTTGCTTTCAGGTTGAAATATTTTTTTGGTTGCTGTTCTTCCTTTGTCACTTTGTATAAAAAGATTTTTGTATAATTTAACTTCTTTCTTTGTCCCCTTTTACTGTTTTTTAGGTTCCAGATTGATCATTTTTCATTGTGTTATAAATAAGTGTCATCCTTTTATGAACAAGAGTCTGTTAAATTGGAGGGTGATGAGAATTTTTCAGAATTAACTATAGAGCCAGTTCATACTAATTTTCTAATTAGAACTGGATTGCTAATGAAGATTCACTCAAATTAGTGGGTGGATATTATTAAATAAAATGGCTTTTATTGCTTAGTTTCAGGTAGATTTAGCACAGAGTTTTATGCTAGTGGTATATCAAATTCTCCCTTGCCCACAAATCTTTTCTGGATGTACATATTTCACATGGTCCACTCCTTAGTTCCAGTACTGGTGGAGATGTGCAGTGTATGCAAAATAATTCTGGAGAAGCTGTGCGTGGAGCAATGAGCACCACGAGCAGGGCAGGCTGCTTGCTGGGCCAGGTGAAGCAGCTTTCAGTGCTCACCAGGAATTATTCCATGGCCTGAGCAGGAGCGCTCCAAGGCCATGTTCTCATTCCAGCACAGCCCTGCCAAGCAGCTGGTGCTGCTCCTTGTTTTTGTTGTTTTTTTCTCAGGGAAGTGGGGTTGAGCTCACTGGAAATGTTTCTCGTCTTACACTGATATAAATCAGTAAACATAATCATTCAAAGAAAAACACATTTGCCATATATTACCTGTGTGGATAAATACATGTTTTCCAATGGTGACTCCTATTTATAGTTCCTGTAAGAGGTAAATAATAAGGTATACGAGGTTTCCATTTTATTTATTTATTTATTTATTTATTAGCACCCATATTCTCCTTAAATAAAGTTTTATAATCTGATACGTTTAAATTAATTAGCCTTTTAGGAGGAAAATCTTCATCTATGTGAGAGGGAAAAGCACTGGTCAGTATAACTTGTGGCTACAGAATGGTTTAGGATGCTCTTTTTAGACTTTATCATTATTTACTTACAGGTGTTTTGCTGGGGAAAAAATGTACTTTTCTAGTACCTGTGTAGTGTTGCAGCAGTTCATGAAGAAATGTTAGCATTCCTGAATTGGGTGAGAGACAGGAAAATGTATTCACTTCTGAGGGGGAAATCCAGCTCTTGTTGGACGGTTAAGTGTTTTTGCACTGAGATCTGAACTAGCATCTTCTTACCAGCCTCAATTCAGCAAACATTAGTAAGCTAAGTTTCAAATTTCTCTTATTAGATAAACTATTATGCCTCTGTGCACTGTTCATAATGTGAAGGGTCTTGGAAGAACATTAAATATACAGAAGGCTAATTAACTTTTCCAAATATGCAGCTTCTTATTTGAGGAGCTGAATTTGTTCATCAATTCCCAGTCTTTAGGCATCAACCCCAGCACCATCTCACTCCACCTACTAGAAATTTGTATAGAGTTTTTATGTCCTAATGTGCAGATCTGCTGCAGTAGGAAAAACATATGGAAACCACCTGTCTCCAAAATAAATCAGGTCAGAGATGACTTGCTACTAATAATCTGGTCTCAAGTCAAACATGTTTGTATTTGCTGATAAACTTGATTTTGTTTTCCTTGGCTCCTTTGTGAGTTGACTCCTGGATATTGCATCTAATGAAATAGTTTTGCTTTTACAAATTTTAAGTGCTTATTGGGTAACTCGTGTAACACAAGGACCAGAAATTTTTAGGTTTAAACAGTTCCAAGGGGTCTGTATATGATCAGACTCTATGTTCATACTGTGTTCTGTATGTTCATACATACAGCTGCAGCTTGAGAATGTTGTAGAGCTGACAAATGTGCCAGGTTTCCAATGAATTGAAGAAAATGTGCCAGTTTGTTTCCAGATTCTGGGACTGAGCTCTTTCCCCCACTTACCTTCTGTCCCATCCTGATGATATTTTTTTCTGAAGTTTTTAAAAGTTTGTCTCCACAACAAATTTCTCTTCAGACCAAGTAATGCTGTAGAAACAGATGTTTTTGATTTGTTAGCAGTGACATGTTGTTTTCAGGGATCAGAATATTTCAGGGGTCAGGATATTTTATTTTTGTAATGCAATTCATGCTTTTCATGTATTTTACAATACTTAATGTTGTTTCACAGGTGTAATTGAATTAGAACCTTTATACTCAGGACATCAGATTTCCCATCTTGAATCAGATATAGGCCAGTGAGCTTTAGTATCCTTTTGTTTTCTGTGTGTACCCTATGCATGGTGCTTCCTGAAATGGAAAAAAAAAAAGTATATGTCACCTTAGGAAATTGAATTTATTTTTTCAATTACTTGTCTACAGAAAAAATAGTTTCTCCTTAATGGCCTTGGGAACTACTTAGTACCGTGAGACTCACATATCTTTAATCTAACTATACATTTCACTAACAAAGACGGTATATAATATTCTCCAGGACTTGACTGAAAGGAGTTGAATGAAGCATCTTTGGTATTTATGAAAGCTATATGCTGCTCTATATAAAGTAACACAATATTTTTATAATTATCAGCCTTAATTGTGTTGACTTCCTTCTCCTCCTAGAATTAGCACAAGAAAGGAAGGCGCACTTGTGTTTTGTTTGAAACCTTGATCAACAACAATTCTCTTTCTTTTTTACTTTACTAAACTTGTGACTCAAATATCAAAGTGACAAAATTTTGTCAGAGTGACAAAATTCTCATTTGCCCACTACAGGAATGGTGAGGAGCTGTGCACAAAGACCATTTGAGCATCTGAACATCAATAATTTGGACGCTATTGAGGGCAGGATCAATACTCACCACCTGTTCTAACCTTGCCTCTTCCTTCATCAACAAGAAATTGGATTAATAATGTGAGCATCAAGCATTATGCATTTTAATAATATTAGAAGCCCTCAATAAGTTAGTTACATTTCAATGACTGTGTTTTGCCTCGTGATAATGTGAGGGCCAATGAAGTATGGAAAAAAAGAAAAATCAAAGTTTCTGTAAGGAAGAAGCTTTTCAGGGAAGAGCCATTATCACACTCAGGTTTCTTCTGGGCAAGGAGGGCTCACAAGGAGGCACTTATGGGGAGGAACCCTGCAGAAATGACATGGAGCAGTCAGTTCCCACTGTGCCATCAAACTGTGAGAAGCAGCACAGGGAGAATGATAAATGTGTGAAGACTCACATTTGTATTTGTCTCAACAAGTCTGTCTCTGCAATTCAATTAAAATACCCTAATTCAAATTACCTACCAGGTGTACCAAAAAATGAGAGAACTTAGAGATTTTCACAGTTTTAAACAGATCATAGTTCTTTAACTGTTGCATGGGACATAAATTTGTCTTAAGAGTGTGAACGTGTACCTTTAGAAATTTTAGAGTTTTATAATTTAGGCAGTTCTGCTTTCTTACTTTTATGAGCTTCAGTACAAATAGGAAGTAATGTGCAATAGCACTAAAGTTATTGAAGCATTTCATCCCTTGGACATAAATGCAGCTAATTCTGAGCTCAGATACTGGCTTTCTGCAATAATTGCTCAGTTGTCCCTCTGGGGTGTAGATCCAGCTAGGACAAGGAATGCTAGCAAACCTTAGGATGTAGCAGCAAGTACGTCATAACTGCTTTTGCCAAGAATCTCATCCAGTCCCACAGTGATCATCTCCACCTATGCCACAGTCCTGCAGGAGAGAGGATGTTGCTGGGAGAACTGCATTTGAACTATTTTGTGGTTGAAAACAGTGGGAGATGGATAGGTTTTCAATGAAAGTTTAATACAAACTGGATGTGTTTTTGTCTTGTTTGAATTTTGGTTTGGAATTTTTAAATTTTTTTAAAATATTTTTTTTTTGCCCTGAAGACTAGAACAGATTCTCATGAAGAAAATTGCAAGTTACACCAGTCCAAGGTCAAATACAAATGAAAGTGAAGTTAGAAATAGACTTTCCACAGCATCAATAGTGCCAATTGTGAAAATTGTTTTTCCCAATGAATATATTAGAATTATGCAAGGTACCTTTTAAAGCTCGCTACCTGAATATATTGAGAAATAAAAATGAAAATAATAATTTGATTTTTATAGAGTAGGAACTTCTTGCTTAAAGTGTAGTATCTTTCACAAATAGAACATTTTTAATAGCTAAAGTGGAATTATAAGAAGACTCCATGAGTGCACAGGGCGGTAATGAGTGATGTTCCTAACAATCCACACATTCCTGGCTCTTGGGAGCTGCACTGTTAGGCTGCTGGCTGGGACTCAGGATATCCCTTTCTGCTTTCGCAAAAATCTCTCGGGCCCTTAATTTCCAGCTGAACAGTCACCAAAGGTCCATGGAAGAGACCTTGAGCAAAACTTAGACCTAACAGAGCAATGCGGATGTGCT
>VRYO01002782.1:1413805-1500940 GCA_009812075.1 Sialia sialis | reverse complement strand
TGGATTCTTCAAGGAAAAAGGTGCGGCTTATAATCGTGAAATTACTGTATATGCAATTTCAGGTGGAAGAAATTTTGCCTAAGTGGTATTCCAGAAAAGATACAGAAATGTGTTATTTCACTTAGTGCTAAAGATTTCCTACTTAGATACTCAAACTAAAAGGCTGAGCTCAGGAAAAAATAAATTACTTTTTAAAAAAACTATGTGCACACAGACAATGATAGTTCATAAAGATCAACACTCAAATATGTTCTAGGTGGTTGAAAAAGGCATTGCCTGTCCAAAGAGTCATAAGTGCCCTTTGGGGGATTGTATGTAACAAAACAAGTTGAGACTCTGAAGTTTTTACTGGTGCCAGTTTTTTGCCCTCTGTGTACAGATCAGAGTGAGGAATGCATTGGGCAAATACTGAGAGGGGTTACTGCAGCCACTGGGTAGCAGTTTGCCTCTGCTCCAAGGATCTCGTTTTGTTAAGCTGATTAGTTAATTGCTTTGATCCTCTAATTGACTTTTAAACTGACAACATCTCTAGCAAAGTATTTCTTTCTCCTGGATGTTTTGGCCCCTGTCAGACTTTTGCTTATTTCAATATTCCTGTCAGTGTGGCAGGGTGTGGATGAAGTTGAAGGTAATTCCCATTTCAAAGACTTAGAAACAACCTTGACTAATACTTACCTCATTTTGGCAAAACTAATGTTAACTCAGACTGACAGAAAATTACATTAGTGCAAAGTACCATTGGCCTTAGCTGTACATATCATCTGAAGGAAATGTGGGCAGAGGATGGGGAACATATCACTGCCAACTTTATGGCTGCCTTAAGACAATTTCGGCAGCTAGTCTGTGAGGAGAAAGAAAGAGCTATCTCCCTGCATATATGATAAAAAGGAAGGCTCTGGTTATAAATGTAAAGAGAAGAACTTTGATGTTGTGTGCTTAGTCTGTCCAAGTATGTGCATTCATGATTTTCTTCCATTAGAAATCATTCCCAAGCCTTTGCCCTGCTCCCCTACCTCGACAGATGCATGTACCAATATGCAGATATGGACTTGAAAAAGGTATAGAAGGTAATTTCCTTCTGTACTATTGATATTAACTACCTCTGGTTTAACTTTCTTTAGCCTCACAGACTCCTTTACAGCCAACATGCCCTGTGTGAGCCCAGCTCAAACCATTTGCTGTTGAAGTGCCATTTTAGTAATGCAGCAGATGCAAAAACATAGGAAAGATGGGGAATATCTGTAGCTGATTAAGGCAAAGGCTACAAGCCAGCAGAACACTAGAATTCACAAAGTTGGTTTTGGCTGCTGCTTGTTCTTGGCTTTTTTGCAGGATGGATTAGTAGTTTTGATAATTTAGCATAGTATAACATGTATTGTCTAATATTCAAAGGGTGAAATATTCCAGAGCATGCACTTTTGACTTCTGGCATGTGAAATTTTAAATTTAAGAGGAAATGTTCTGAACTGTGGTGACTTAAATTGACCTGGTAAAGGCTTTGAAGTAGCCAGTGGTTAATTTTGTTTTAAATAACTATACCAAGCTGAATTTTTCTAAAGCTGCCTTAAATTTACCTGAAGTTTTTTTGACTAGTAAATGCATCAGAATATCTTATGAGAGAAAATGTTAATATTTGGCATGAACTTTCCATCTGAAATCTCATCCTTAGTCAGACTAAAACTACTGCCAGTGAAAGCTGCCTTGGGGATATTTTAGTTCTCTGTACTGCGTTCTGGGGCTTGGTTTGGTTGTTGTTGTTTGGGGTGCTTTTTAAGTAAAAGAAATGCAACAAAAAATCAGTAGACTGTAGTGCTTCTGGCATTTCCATGAAGAGTTTATTTCTACACTTTGTTCATCAGTTCTGGTCAAGTGATTGACCAAAGATGAACCCAAAGTTGGGACACCGGTTCTGATGCAGTGGCTGCACCAGCACTTTGTTTATCCTGGCAAAAGCAGCTCCCTTTCCTGGCCACCTGCTCCCTCCCCATCCTGCTTGTGCCATAGGCCACCTGAAAATTAACAATTTCTTTTAAAAATCACATTTTGAAATTTTCCCTCTTTATTTATGACTGAATGAGAATATATTTATCTGCATAAATATTCACACTTCTAAATGTGAATCTAAAGGAAACTGGTGCAAAACCTGTAAGTGTGATAGGATATGCTCAGCTGCCAAACTGGGCTGGGGCCAATGAGAAAAAGCCTGAGTGGTAAACTCTGGAAAAAACAAAAGTCCTGGTACATTTTGCTTAACCCATTTTCCCATTGCCTTGTTCTGACCTTGAGAAAAGTCTTGGAACTGTGGAAATACTGTTCTTGTAAAATTAGCATGTGTCAATGAAGAAACAACAAAAAACTTTTAAAACTCAGCCAGTTGAGAAAATTACTTCATGTCATAAACATTTTCACAAAGGAACCTTTGGATCTCTTTTGGGTCATTACTTGGTAAACAGCATCAAACAGAGTCATTCAAATAAAAAAACACTGCCTGAAAGGGGCACAGTACACTCTGCAGCTTTTAAACAGCAGTGTCTGGGAAAAAAACCCACTTCAGCATCTCAACAAGGAGTGTTACACAAATCCTAAGGTCCGTTTGATTAATTTATTAATTCATGCCGTCTTTGCTTCAATTCAAAACAGAAGTAATTTTACTTGAAGGTGGAGAAATTTTCTTTGGAGGCCTATACTGTATTTTTCCCAAATATCGTAGGACTTCTGAATTTGAAAGGGACCATGAAGCACATTGAATTCATCTCTCTGCTCCTGGCAGGACTACCTAAAATTAAATTCTATGGCTAAGAGTATCATCCATATATAAATGTATCTAGGTAAATATGTTTATATACCTAGTAACAATGTGGGAGATCTACAATTTGTTGGATCCATGGAAAAGAACGAATGCCATGAGTAATTCCCTTTTATTTAAAATAGTGTGTTAATTGTAACATCTTTGCCACATCTCTGCAGTTGTTTTGGAAGAAGTAAGGAAAGTTTACTGGATATATTTCAATCCAATTTAAAAATTGCTATAACAGGAATATAATATAGTTTTTAAAAAATTAAAAGGGAAGTACCAAAACTAAATCATCTTGATCCACCAGCTATTAGAATTGAATCATTCACTAGTCTGTCATCATGTTCCTTTCTGTTAGTAGTTGTTTTTAGGATGTTTGATAGTGGATTTTCACAGGTAACTGTTCAGCAGAGCAGCTTCCCTGCAGAGTTGCTTTGTGCTTGGGTGATTGCTCTGGAATTTCAGTGCCATGGCTTACAGAACTTTGAACTGAACGTGGTGAGATATGTCTGGCAGCATATGTTGCTATGCTGATGGATTTTAGGCATCAAGATACAGCTGGGTTAGGGCTATGGGGTGAAAAGGGTTAAGCTTGTAAAATAAGCATAACAATGTGCTTACACAATGGTAGTCAAATAGTACTCACTGGAAACTATGGAGGGATTAAGAACTACAAACTGTTGGAAGTCACATTTGCATCTCTTGAGAGTAAAGCCCCAGCAGTCTCTTGGTAAAGATTTTATTTTGCCAGAATTTCTGTTACCTTCCTTTAACAACTAGTTCTTCAAGAGAGACAAATAATTTTACTTTACTCCGATATTTTTTTTAATTCCTGTGCTGCATTTCTTTGGCAGGGTTAGATATCCTGCTGACTTGTAACTACAACCTCCACTGAGTCCTTGCCATTCTTCCACACGGCATTGCATATGTCCAAAAGTCAGTAGGAAGTTCATCATATTGGACAAGGAGAGGCAGAGCCTACATAATTTATAGGGAAAGCACGGAAAACACGAGGGCCAAGAGAAGACTTTTCATTGCAAAATCAAGGAGGAAATACTCTTGCCATTTTTATCAGTGGAAATCCTGTTTTAAAGAGCCAAAATTGGTGTGATGGACAAAACCACAAAAATTCTGCTCTGCAGTCTGCTGTGTGGAGAGGAGTAGTGTTGACCAAAGGAAGAAATTGCATAATATGCCAGGAGAAGAACATTGTAGACATTCCCTCCCAAAAATCTTATTTGGAGACCTTTGTTGTGGTGGCATTTTTTGCTCAGTTTTTTTGATTTGGATTTTAACTGGATCTCCTCAGAATAACTTGCAGTGTCATCCACACCTGTGAACTGATCAAAAAAAGTGTTAAAAAATAGAGGAAAACTAGTACCACTATCATTCTGCCATAGGTTATTGTAACTTTAGGTGTTATTGAAACTGGCCACAAGTGTTGCCAATTACTGCTAGTAATTTCTGTTGGGTGCAGGTGACAAAACTTCTCTGAATGGCTGCCAAAAGCTATTCATGGGAAGAAGCACCCAGGAGTAATTTAATCTGTGTAATCTCATATGCAGATGGTTCTGCAATCTCTGCGAAGCCTCTGACATGCAGCCAGAGCCATGCAGAAACAAAAGCAAAAAGTGTGCTAATAAAGAGAATACAAGATGTGAAACACCTTAGTGAGCCAGTCCCAATTTCCTGCTTGCACAGACCCAAACCATGAGACCAGCACAGCACATAGCCCAGGAGTTAAACAGTGAGGACTTTCTCTTACTGAGCTGAACTACCACCGGCACAAGGAAGGTGCTGTAGAATAACTCAGGGATAAATTGAGATATTCCACTGTGCTTATTTCTTTTAATCCTCTAGAAGACAGTAAATGCCATTGTGCTACAACCTCTTCCTTAGGAGAAACTCCTGGAAAGAAAGGTAGGGAGAGAATGTTTGTGTGGCGTTATTTTATTTACCTTTCCATTCAAGCTCTGTAATTATTGGGAGGATGGAGTAATTCCCACACATACAGCTGTGAGCGGTTATGGGATGCCATTAAGCAGTTTGTTCAAATCCTGGCAGAAGTGATTCCCTCAGAAAAAAAGGCAGATTACCCAAATAGGAGGATTTCCAAACTGCCTTGCACTGTTCTCTAGTGTAAGTGTGGAGATTTTGCAGTCCGTGTCCAGGACTCGATGAATCTGGGTTATTGTTTGGCTGGTGCTGCCCACTTGCAAAGCCCTTTTAGTCAGAGAAGTATTTCCCAGAAAGTTTGTGAGTGAAGACACAAATGGAGACTCTATCTGTAATTCCATTTAAAGCTACTGGTTTTGTTGGTTTGGGGGAGTTTTTTATTAATAGTGCAATTTGAACAGCAATTCAAATTAGGGACACTCTGAAAAAGCATTTTCCAACTTGTTGTTTTTGCCTCTATCTTGCACTGAAACAACCAGGTTTTAAATACTTCAAGTTGTATGCCTCCCTCCAAAAAGAACCAGAAGTAACAAAAGTGTCAAGAAAATGCCCATTCTGACCCCATTTTCAGATGAAGGTTACTTCTTTATGCAAACATGTTTAAGTTCAGTGTTGCAAGGTCACAGCACACTGCAAGGTGTGTAGTTGACACTGCACAAGTTTTGTGGCTTTCTCTTTGTTGTCATTAGAAAGGTTGTTTTGTTGGCTTCTGGGTAAATCAGAGATGACCAATTAGTGAAAAATGTTTGGGCATTTATGGATGGGCCATAAGTAGGCTCTCCCTCCTGTCCCACTCCCACAGAGTTACATTCTCACTTGAACTCAGATTTGAGAACTGCTGGAGGTGGAAGCTGCCTGTGTTTTTTGGTTGGTACTAAATGTGGTTTTCAATTTCAAAAAAATGATTATTTTTTTTCTTTTTAATGACTGCTTTTTTTAACCCTTTTGCTGTGTGGTTGAAATGGGAAGTGTCTGTAGCTCATCAAGGGTGCCCCATGTTCCTGGGAGGATGGGGAAAAGTTAAAAGTAGAAACAGCTGATGAGGCAGGCTGGCTCTGTAGAGAAAGCAGGAGGAAGAGAAATGGGAACATCTGTTAAAGCTATACCAGTGACTATTTTAGCTAAGTCCAGCTTGCAGTTCCTTTCTAATTCCTCATTCTTCAGTAGATGTCACTGCTATCAGTGACAAACACAATATAGGGCATCGTTAATGGCAGCTCCTTTCTTCTTGTTTTGTTTAAGTTACCCCAGTCTTCACTAAACACACAAACATGCACCAGAAATAAAAATAATATTTCAAAGATCTGGAAGATCTGATTTACTGTTGCAATTCTCCATTATTTTCCCACTGATGTTCCTTCTTAGTGAGAAAATACTTCAGCCAGAGGAGTGCCAGCAGCTGTGGCGTTGTCTATACCACCTAGCCCTGCTGGCTTTTTCGCAGATTCCCACTGTAGTGGAGTCAAGGGATTCCTTCAAGACACTCAGATTAATCTCAATCCAATGCAGTTCTTTTCTCTGCCCCACAGTGGACTTGTCAGACTTACAATAGCAGAACAGCTTGGGAAGCACCATTATTTAAGGAAATCTAAGAATGGTCTCCTTTCACTGTTAATTTCTTCTTGGCCTGATACCTCCCAGCTTTGAGAAGGAAAGATCTTTCATAGAATTAGGCTTGGTTTGTATCTCACCAGAGCAGATGATTAATAAAAGCAGCCTGACTTTCTTTGCAGTACTGGCTTGCTGCCTCAGTCAATGGAATATATTACTGTCTATCCCTAAGAAAGTTCTTAATTTTCCTTGGAAAGGTCTTGTCCAGATTAACTGGAATAAACGTTGGGTGAATGAATTCATGCAGTGATGCAAGAAATGCTTTCCTGCAGTCCAAACAGGCATCTGAATGACCTTCATCCTGTGTTTTGTAATTAAGTCCATAAGTAGTGATGTTTAGAAAAAGGCAGTGGTTGGGGATTTTTTTTTTCTCTTTATGTTAGCAACTGAGAGAAATGAGTGGAAAGCATAGAGTGCATTACAGGCTTGACTTAACATTTTTATCTCCTGAGAAGACTTAAAAATTTAGCAGCAGATACTGGAGCAGTTGATAGGAAATGTCTACAAAACCACTAGGTGTGAAAAGACTTGGACTATTACAGGAACAGAACTAAGGGATGACTTTTGGTATTGTGGAACAGAAATAAACTTGGACTCTGAATCAAAGCAGATAATTTCTGCCATTGTTTATATGATGTTGTATCTTTTAGATAAATTAAAATAAACAAGGGTAAGTGAGAGCAATATAAAAACATGTTTTTTAAATTTTTCAAGCAACCTTTGTTTTAGCATAAGGATTTTTGGAACTACTGTGGGGAAAATTATTTTGAACTCTTGTATATGTCTATAGAAAAACATATACTAAATTATAGTTGCTATTTTCTACTTAGTTCATCTCTTGGCTTGTCCTGTGCACATCATTAGTAGATTTTAACCCTGTACAGATGTGCTTTGTCATACTTGGGAGAGAAAATATTATTCACTTACTTTACAGTAAGTTATTAATTCCAATTTCCTTAGAAGGTCAGGGTTTTTCCTCTAGGAAAACAGACACAACCGTAAATGAATGAAATATGATAGGTTTGATTTAATCACACTTGCCCCAAGTTGTCATGCAGAATTGAGCTCATATTGCCCTTCTGTTAATTTAGATACACTTTAGATATCTGATTTTAGTCAAGCCTTGGTCACTGTACAAAGATATTTAGATTTTTCTTTAGTTAACAGATCAGGGTCTTTAAAGTTTTCTATTCACTTTAGTTCTTACACGTGGATTTTCCAGGGAATTAGCAGCTCAAACCAAGGATGTATTTCATGTATGCTAATTTGTCTTCCTCTAAGTGTTTTAAGAGCTTTCAAATTTGAATTTCAGAGCCTCACCTGTGCAATTTGCAGCAATCAGTGTTCCAGGACCGCATGCCACTGGTAAAAATAGAAAGAAGATTATGGATACAACTTTAGTCCGGGTTAAACTGGCACAGCTGATTTTACAACACATTTCTTGTCTTTGCATCAGGCTGTGCAATAAACAGCAGTGATTGCATATTTAGTAGTTAATAATGTCCTACAAGGTGCTGTTTATTGTACTATAGTTTTATTAGGAGGACCCAGTTCCCAGAATAAAAGCAGAAAATAGCAATGTTGGTTGTTTGTTTTTTGTGACTGAGACAGGCTGGGTTTTCTTTTAATGACCTTTTTGTACCATTATCTCTGCTGGCCAATGTACAGCCAATTGTTTGCTATCCCCCATTCTCTTGTAGCACATCACTGCTGAATAGGAAAAACTTCCAAAGATGAGAGCAAGTGTGATGTGAGGGGGAATGTGCTTGGGTCAGGACCCAGGTTTGTGTGTGGATGCAGCACCCACAGCCCTCTGCATTCTCTGGCCCTGGGGTCTCTGAGCTGGATGAGCTGTGGGAGAGACTTTGGGTGTGCAAGGATTGTGTTTGAAATCCCAGTGTGAGAGTTGGAGTGAATTAATCTGTACCAGGGAGCTAAACTCACTCACATTATTGCTTTTATTTTAGCTGAGAATAACTTCATTAATGCTGCTGCAATGAGACACCTGGATTTTTGAAATGAGGTTTAGCTGTAATGACTAAACTGAATATGCAGAGATCTTTTTCCATGATGCAATCAGAAGAAAAAACTCTTATCTCAGGCAGTTCCAGGCCCTGCTTTGTGACCCTCTCAGGATACTTCAGGACACTGAAATATTGAAAGACAAAACTCTTTGACAGTTCCCTTCCTTTTGAGGCAGTTGGAACAGCAGGGTTACACTAGATAGATGGCCTGCATGCTTCATAAATTATGGTGTATATTTTATGCTTTGGGTGAATTTTTCACTTCAAGAATCAATTCCAACAAGAGTCTGCAGTGTAAGGTGGTCATAGCTGGCTTGGGTATTTGTGTTTTCTTCAAATGACAGATACAGAAACTACAGGTACTGCATATCCAGAAACTATTTTACTGCTCACAATGAATTCTTGCATTGCTACTATCATCCTTGCAAAGCTGGAAATTCAGGATGAAGTGGCTTCTCACTAGATCAGTTATTCCAGGAATGGGAAAATTAAATATCAGGAGTTCTGAAAAAAATGGGAAATAGATGTGTGTGTGTCTGGAAGTCTGAGTGTATTTGAGTGAACCAAGCTGCAGTTTGCTGTGGTCTCCCAAAGGCAGAGATGGCCCCAAGTGCCATTTGTGCCTCAGGGCTGTTTGGAGTGGGGCTGGCACCAGGCACCTGCCATGGAAAAATCCTCTGAGGTTGTTGGTTGAGCCAGCAGTGCAGGAAAACCCTGCTGCTGGAGTTCAGTTCTGAGAACTGAGTGACTGGTTGTGGTACCATATTGTGCATCCCTATGTGAATCACATGGCATCACTGTGTGTGGAAAGAAACAGAGAGGACCTCCATTGATTTCTTTTAATTCAGAAATAAAATATGAATGCCTTTTATCAATTTTGGCTTTCATTAATCGGTCAATTTCTTTTCTTTTTTTCTTTTTCTATTGCAGTTTGAGTTCATTCAGCTACAACGCAAATTGACTGCACCAGATATAAAAATGACCAAAATCTGGATCACATTTTTGCTGCTCTTCTTATCAGTTACTATGGTGAGTCTTATGAATTTTTTAAATCACTTCCCGTTTTAACAACCCTGTAGAGAGTACCACAGAAATTATTAATATGGAAGCACAAGAAAGAGCTAATTTTGTGTTCAAATGTAGCTTCTGCCCAACAGTATCTTTATCTACCTTCTTTTGTCCATTAAATTCCTTTGGCAAAGGAACAGAAATAGTATTTACCTCTGCTGAATCCAGTATACTCTCTGCTGGCTCAGAACAGTAGCAGTGGACAAGTGACACAGAGGCAGTACCCTGCAGATCCCAGGAAGAGGAAGAGACAGCTGATTGAGATTCAGAGACATCCTCAGAAATTTTAATTTCATCCCTTGTACAACAGTGGTACAATCTGCAGCTTTGCTTTTCTGTGAAGCTTAGTAGCTTCCCATAAAATATTTAATTCCTATTAAAAATGCTCTTAAAAGGTTCAGGTTCTAGTCAAGATCAACTTTCCTAAGATTTTTTTAATTTTAATAACTATCCAAGGGGATGTCTTATCTTTTGAATAATATTCTGTATTCTGAGGGTTGACTTTATGGTTCACCAGACTACAGAGAAACCAAATAACTCTGGACAAGCTAAATGCTTCAGAGCATAAAATACATGGAAGGTCTTTTTTGGTAAAGGATCATTTTGGGCCTGACTGAAATGTCTTTTAGATTAAACTGTAATATATTTCACTGGGTTTTACAGAAGCTGTTCATATGCTTCTGACTGTCTCAGTGCTTTCTATGCATATTGCCATTCTTATTTACAAATCTTGCCAAGTGTTCCTACCCCACGCTCATTCAGGAGACATTTATCAAGACTCAATAGAAAGAATTGCTAAATTAACCAGAAAAACATAAAATCACGTTGTCAGTAATAAGATTTGAAGATCACTGTTTTTCAGGAAAATAATATTTAAAGTACACTATTTGAAAAGATTGATGTTGAAAAAGTTTATATTGGAGCTTGTACATGGTTTGTTAAAATAAGTGTTTTTCTCTTAGTTCTTTGCCGCTGCTACTCCAGCTGAGGGACATCAGAACACCTCAATGGAATTTGTCCAGCTGAGTGTCACACGGAATAAAATCATGACAGCACAGTATGAATGCTACCAGAAGATTATGCAAGACCCTATTCACAAGAAAGAAGGTAGAGGTTGTTTTCCTGTGACGTTTTACTAAAATTTACTGAAATTATTTCAGTAATTCAGAGTCCTTTAGTTATATTAATTTCTTATCTTGCTAACAAATATTTTTCAGGTTGTAACAATTTTTTCCCAATCTTTTATTAACATTACTTCGAGATGCATGAAGTAATGTTATACTATCTGCCCATAGCACCACTTCTGATATAACACAAAGCTTTTCTTTCTGATTAAATAAGAAAATGTTAATTTAAATAGATATCCAAATTTAAAAGTCATGACTAATTAATCTTACCACCTTATTTCATTTCATGTTGTTATTTTACCTCTGTCTGCCTGGTCACATCTGCCTTTAAAAATTGTAAGTATCTTGATCCACACAGTTTCCCTGCTCTGAGAATTGTGCTGACGTAATTATTGCTTTTCCTGTTAAGTCACTTAGAGCTGACTCCACCTGTTGCTGTATTCACTTGGTAGCTTCTGGAAATACTGAGTGGCTTTTGAGGCAAGGAAAGGTGATTGTGTTCTTCTACAAAGAGATTCTTCTCTTCCAGAATGGTTCTTTGGTGGAACTGGAGGTCAGAAATGGATACAAGGATGGTAGTGTAAGCTTATGCCCACAGCATAGGGGGCCTCACAGCCTCAGGAGCATCTGCACAAATGGGAGCATCTTCAGATGAGGAGGAATTACACCATGTCTGAGATGGGGACATTATTAAGTCTTTTAAAGAAAACTGAAGCGAGATAATAAAAACATCTTGAGATTTGTAGACAAGCACACAGTCATTCTGCACGCCTTTTGGGAAAGAAGCTGTTTATACAATGCCAGCTCATTCTCAAGGGAGGTTTATTTTAGATGTTGAAATGTGTGTACGCAATGAGGCATTGGAACAGCTCTTGAGGGACACTGAATTCCCTGTTCCTGGGGCACTTAGGGAAGTGTTTGTCCACAATGACTGCTGCAGGCTCAGCCCAGCCTGGGGCAGAGCAGCTGTGCCTGCCTCCCAGCCAGGCTTTCTCATGGCTTCTGGGATGTCACTGTGTTTTCCATGAATGAGCAAACATATGTACAGGCTTGGAGTACATACAAAATATAAATAAATTTAGTAAGACATCTTTGAAAGTGTGAGACTCTTTGCTAAGGTACATTATTGAGTATGAATTGATTTAGGGGTTTTTGCCCACCATGTTCTAGATCTGAGGTTTGCAAATTGTAGATGTGGGCCATTTCAAGGTGAATGAGAAAAGATTTCAAAATGTGTTCAAAGAAATGTATATATAAGGAACTATCTCTATTAAGTGAACTTTTAATCAACCACTGCTAAATCTTTTCTCTGTTTTCCCTCATTGCTGCAAACCTCCCTTACCCATTCTGAAGCAAGAGTTATTTTATTCCCAGGTCTCTATCTGTTTCCAGGTCCTTACTGCAACAGGACCTGGGATGGCTGGTTGTGCTGGAGTGATGTTGCTGCTGGGACCGTGTCGGTGCAGCGATGTCCTGACTACTTTCAGGATTTCAACCCATCAGGTATGATCCACATTATTTCTCACTGAAATTAGAGTCTGGGGCTTTAATGTCTCTTGTCTGCCTCGCTCAAGTCATTAATGCTCCAGGATTTCAGAAACTCAAGACCTGTTATTTGAATTTTCCTCTTATCACATAGAAAACTGACAAATTACTTATTTTCTTTTCTGAACTGCATCCCTGAGGGATTTTGTAGATTAGGGAATAGGAATTGAAGTTAGATTCACACATTTTTCCTCTTAGAGATGAGCTTTTCTGATAGACAAGTAGAAATATGACTTACTCCTTTACCTCAATTTAACAGCTGAAGTTAACAAAGAGTTTCCCCCACTTTGAATTACTTCTTGTTTCTGTGGGCTGAGCTTTGTGAGCATTGGGAAGAAGTTATGGAATTCTTTGTGTTTCCCAGGGTCTTCTCATGCCTCTATTTGATGATAGAAATCATTGTGTTTTAAGCAATTTTCCAGTTTGGTTCTTGAGCAGTTTTGCTCTTTATGTTTTCCTGCCTGCCCAGTACTAATTTATAGTGGTAGGATGTTAGGCTTCAGATTCCATCTTGGATGTTAAGCAAGGCATTTCAATGTTCTTGTCACTTCATATGGTAGTTCTCTAACAGTTAGTTCAATGCATTTTGGTACTTAATGGATTGGAGAGGGAAAATCTATTTGTTTTCTTAAGGAAAATCGCATCATCGCTTGCCCTTGCCAAGCAAAAGCAACGGCCTCAAGTTTCTCAGAATTCATAGTAACAAGCAAAGTCTCCCTAGTCATATTAATAAAGTTGTCATTTTTTTTGCCAATCTTTATTAAACACTTGACATTAGGAAAGAGAATTTCAGTGCTGACTGTTGTGCTTTTCTTTCGCTTTTCTTTTGTTTTTTTACCTTCTGTCAACTTTGCAGAAAAAGTTACAAAGATCTGTGATCCAAATGGGAATTGGTTTAGACACCCAGAAAGCAACAGGACATGGACAAACTACACCCAGTGCAATATCTATACCCATGAAAAAGTGAAGGTAAGAGAGGAATGAGTGCATGGCACCCAGGACAAGAAACTGAACTGAGAATCTTTACTGGTTTCCAAACTCAAAAGGCAGCAGAGCTGATGTAACAATGCTTTGAGCAGTTTCCTATCTATCAAAAGTAGCCTCTGTACTTTTGTAGGTTTTATGTATAGATGCTATTTTTATAGATTTCAATTCATCTGGAACATGCCCATCCATTAAAAGATTTAGGAAAAGAAAAACAAAATATCTAAACTGTAAATACAAACCACAGACCAGGACAGGCTGTAAATTAATTTGGCCCTCATGTTAAATTGTTCGGTAGTAGCTTTGTCAAGAAATCTGACCTGTAATAGAGTTTCTAACTGCTTTCACCATTGCTGTTGAATGCCTTAGGGTATCACCTAAAAACCATCCTGGGCAAAAGATGGTTAGAGATGATAAGGCATTTTATAATTGCTTTTTCTCAAATCATGAGACTTTGATTTCACTAATGGCAGTTTAATTCCATTAGCAGAATTACCACACTTCATTGATTCTTGCTAATACTAGGTTGAAAATGGAGGATATTATTCAGAAAGGAGCAGATCTATGATGATCTCTCTTTATAAATAATGAGGTAGCTTCCCTCAGGCTGTTTTGCCAGCATATTTGAACTCTTATCACAAATCTGAAGCCATTGTATGGAATAACAGCTCTAAAGAAAGCCTTGCTGCAGTTGTGTGTTGTTATGCTCAGCAGCATTATCTCCTCACTGTGCTGGGAAGGCTGGTGGGACACTGCACACTAACTCTGGCTGTTGTGCATTGTTAATTCTCATTGTTACTGCCCTCTGCTGTGCTTCCTGCTGTGCCCATTCTAAATTGTGGGGCAAGCTCTAAATCCTTAAAGTGCACCTCTTCATAGATTGGTCACTGAGTGAGGGGGTGATATAGGAAATGGACCTGTCATAGAATGGCTGTTGTCATTTATGCATCTCAAATTTTAGCGTTTTGGGATAATGCTTGATTTTTCTCACAAATTTTTCGCTTTCCACATTTCACAATAAGTTCCACTTTTACCTATTGCATTGCTGTTTGGGTTTTTTTTAAGGAAGTTATCTCATTTTAAAAAGTAATTATAATTTGAAAATTTCTAGCACACATCAAGAGTTACACTTGTGTTATCTTACAACCTATTTAAAGCTTTACCTGTAATTTTTTATATTACCTCAAAAGTCAGTATATACAGCAAGCTGGAATTACTCTGTCCTAGCTTGGAATGATAAGTTCAGGAGATACACAGAGTTTGTAGTATGTGAGTATGTGTAATCCAACTAGTTGTGCTTTGTGACAGTATAAGGTTCGACCTCAAAATCTTCATTTCCTTATGTGCCAAATGATAACCTTACATTTAATGCGGCAAGGGTTTTTTTGTAAGACAGATTCCATGACTAGAAGCAAAGGCTTGTTAATATCTGATAAAACTAATTAGTTAATTAATATATTAGCTACAGGAATTAATGATAACATGAACATATTCCAAATATTAAATCACTTGTTCATTTCTTTTTACCTTTTGTATCTACCCAGATTTTCATAATTCCATAATTGGCAGTAGGCCTATTTAACATAACATAATATTAAAACATAGTTATGACTATTTAACATAGTAGTCTTCACTATTTTTGAGTCATTGTTAATTTTTTTCATGCCCTTCCTGAAATGCTCAATAAAAACTGAATTTCCAGTGTCATAATCATAGCTCATTTTGAAGGAAGTATCTTTAAATGCTGAGAAAAAAATCTGTGGGGAAATAATTATATAAATTCATACAGGAAGCATGTGCTTTACTTAGGAATTGTGTTAAGAGAGGGATCAAGCCTCAGACAGTAATGCACCCAGTACAGGAGCCTAAATAGATTTATATGAATACTCAGAAAAAAACCATAGCACTGTATATCGGAAACTTAGTGTTTTAACTGGTAAATTTTAGTGATTTCTTCAATTAATCTGCTGTGTTCCCCATGGAGGCAGATTTTACTAGGAAGTTGTTTGCCAGGATGCTGGACTTGTTCCATCACTCCTTGAACTGGCTTTAGGTTTTTTTCTTATTAGTATTATAGTCACTTTAGCTGCAGAGGAGCTGTATAAATATGTGCTTTATCAGCAGTAGCTCTGTCTGAATCACTTGGCTTTGTTTTTGTGTTGCAGACTGCTCTGAACTTGTATTACTTGGCCATCATCGGACACGGCCTTTCAATTGTATCCCTTCTGATTTCTCTTGGCATCTTCTTTTATTTTAAGTAAGTATGTTTCAAATCCTTCATCAAATCCCAGTGGTGGCCACAGCTCTGCTTTCAGTGCTTTGGAATACCAGCCATCCAAATGAAATTAGATGGAGAGAGAAGGTGAAGAAAGCCAGTATATAGGTTTGCTGTTGGACTTTATATTGTAACAAATATTGAGGTTTCTTTTCTCAGAAACCTAAAATCAAAAACCTGCAACCCAAAAACTGTAGAATATATTGAAAATAGGAAATGGGGAAATGTTTGTTCATTTTGGGTTTGTGATGTCTGTGTTTTTAAATGATAAGTTACAGTATGGATACTAGGAATAGGACTCCATCCCTGTGGGTCTCTTCCAAGTCCGGATGTTCTATGATTCTCTGTTATGCCAAGCATCAAATGAACTAAAGAGCAAATCAAACCAAAATAGTGCTGACATTTGATAGGTACAGTAAGTTTCCAAAGTGGTACTCACAAAATATGACATCTGTAAGGGAAGTAATGCTGGAGCTACAGTAGAAATGGAAATAATAAAAATAATCCCATTTTTTTATTCCCAATATTGTGTATGAGAGGCTTGTCATCTGCCGACTAACAGTTATGATGTCACCTTCTTGAAAGGAAGTTTGAGCAGTGTATCACCACTGTCCCCAGCAGCTCATAATAGAATACATAGGCCTTTTAAAATTAGTCTTACTACTTCATATTTGGTGAACTTTCTTTCCTTCCCTGTGAAAGGCTCCTTTTGTTTTTCCTGTACTTTAAGAAGGCCTGGTGGAAAGGTGAATTCAGAGGTGTTGCCACATGACAGAGCTGAGACAGACAAGTTGTTCCCTGTGCCAGCTGCTGCCGTGCCCAGTGCGGGCTCCCCTTGCCAGCCTGCTTTAATCATTTCATAAACACCTTCTCCTTGGCACTGCACATCTGCTCCTCACACTCACCTACTCCTGCCCCACTCCAGCTTCCATTTCCTCCTGACATTTCAATAGGAATAGCACACACACTGCCAGGGGATGCTGCTTTTCTCATGCTGTGGGCTTTGATTAGGTGGAGGCAGCTGACAGCTGATTTTAAAAAAAGTTCTTTTTAGTCACATCTGTTTAAAAGCAGTGCCTGCACTTTAGCTGTGCATTATTTCCCCAGGCTTCCACAGCATTTCTGCAAATCCCCAACAAACAGGAGTGTTTCAACTTTGTAGTTGTCCTTTTGAAACGCAGTGTTCAGGGTGACATTTCAGCTTTATCTGATCTTGTTTCATAAAGGAAAACACACATACTTGTTTTTCGATCAATTTATTTTTGTATGATCTGTAAAAACAATGTTTCTCCTTTCCAAATTCACTTTCCTTCCACCAACTCAATGTGTGAAATGGCTGAGTCCTTATAAGAACTTTGATAAAGGTTGGTGCTGTTGCAATAAATGTCACAAAGTTTAGCAGATTAAATATCTAATGTGACAGGAAAAATGCTTTAACACGGGGGGGGGGGGAAGATATAGAGTAGGATATGATTTTATAAGTTCCCAGAGAGTCAAGCATGCTTTTTCTATACCATAATATGAAAACCAAAGTAATTTCATCTTGGTTTGTGGCACTTAGTGCAAAAGCAGGTGATCTGCTGTGCTGCTATCCTGTGTCATATTTGTCTCACCATCCAGGGATTTTCTTCTCTGGGAGCAGGATCATCCTTCCTCATAGAACTGCATGGAATGAATCCAGACCCACAAACCGCATTTTCTAGACTGTGGTTGTGTTGGGATATAAAAGGAAATTACAAAATTCAAAGGAAGCTAAAGAAAGTCCTCTGCAAGCTGTTCTCTTGGGATGTACAGTTCCTCTAAAGTATTTTTAGTAACAGAAGGGTATTTAAGGACCTAGATTAATACCAGGATGTATTATGTATCACTAAGGCTTGGATAATTATTCATAGCTTTAACAGGTGGACTTTTTTTTCTGTTGTGGGGGGTGTCTTTGAATTTGTAATTTCCAAAGCTTTTATCCTGTAAGTCAACTGACAGTTTCCAGACTATGTTTGCTGGATTTCTGATCATTAGGATATCTTTAGATTTGACTAGAAATTTGGAACTTTTCCCAAAGGAAATATCAGCTGTTTAGGATTTGGATTATTTTTTAGGACTAAAGTTTTTCTGCATTTTATGTTTGCATTTGAAATTTTGTTTTTTCTTCAGAAAATTTTCTCCTTGGAAATACTTGTCCAGCTTGTGACTTGTGTTCCCCAAGTGCACTGGAGTTCTTGCCTTAACAGAGTGAAATGGGTCATAAACTTGAAACTCTGAATGTCTCTGAAAACTCATCTATGAGACATAAAAGTAACTCTTTGCAGTGTCTCTGCTTTCTCATTCTGTTACATACTTGAGATGATGCACGTGTTGCAAATGTTAAAATAATTACAGTAATTTCACAATTATAAGCCATACCTGATTATAAGCCGCACCCCCTGGTAGCCGGCTAGACCACGGGATTTGTCCATAGATAAGCCGCACCTGAATATAAGCTGCACTACTGGGGTAGGCTGGATTCTTCAATGAAAAAGGTGCAGCTTATAATCGTGAAATTACTGTATATGGTTTTCATAAAGAATGAAAAACAATGCAAGAGAATATTTTTTAAAGCAGTGATTTAGGATAAAGGGGAGCTAGTTTCAAATACACCCCCTCCCAACAAAATTCAAAGCAGACAAAAAAAGACCCAAACAAACCCACCTGAAATAAAGGAGTTGTTGATCAAGTGTCAGCAGTCACAGAGGATAGCAGAACTCTGCTAAAGAGAGAGTGGGCAAAGCACTGATCATTGGATTGTTGTGGAGACAGGAGCTCCCCAAGTCACTCAGTCAATGTCATCTGAACAGATAATTCCCTTCAGGTGCATGTGTGGATCTCACTGGTTTGAGTTTTGCAGTATTTAAATACCATAAAAACTTAGATCTCAAACCCACTTAGGGGCTTTTGAAAAATGTCATCCTTCTTTCTTTTGGAGAAATAGTGGAGAAATTAATTTTTCCTTAATTCCCAGGATATACAGGAGTCTAAAAAAGGGAAATAGTAATTTAGTAGGAAGTCTGTTTTTATTTTACAGCACATAGTTTAATTGAGGGGTTGGTCATTCAAATGTACTTAGATCATAAATATGAGAATTAAGTGATTAAGGGATATTATGTCATTAAGAAAAACAGTCAGAAGAAAAGGAATATAGGAAGGATAACAGAAGAGGGAGGGTGCGGAAGCTTAGGAAAAACCTTTTTATTACCAAAAGCAGTCTTAGTTTTTAAATGTCATCAGTCGTGCTTTCTGTTTCTTGTCCGGTGATCCTTTCAGTCCTTTCATGCATGGGTGGAGGTGGGTGTGGATGGGTGTGTTTGAATATTCAACAGGAACAGCTGCTGGATGACCCGGAGAGATGGCCCCATTAGCTGTACGTGCTCTTCCTTGCCTGAGCCTCGAGTCTTAACAATAAGCAGACAGAATTCCAGAGTTTTTCAGGACTTGTTTACACAAAGCCCTTCGCTGGAATCTAGTATTGTCTCTCTTTTCATATATAAACCATACAGGGGAAAAACATGTAAAAATACATTTTCAAAGAACGTGAGACCCTGATGTTATAACAATTAAAGTTTAGCATTTGGGGCATTAAAACAAGACTCAAACAAAATCTTAAAGAGCCTAATGGGATACATTTTTCCTCAAATTCATATGCAACCCTGTTTTCCATATTTTGGAGGCTTTCTTTTGTATTTTCTTCAGCCAAATGACACATGGCAGCCAAAGTTTCCTGTAGGCCCCTTTTAATGGCAGCACTGGTTTCTAGAGGGGTTTGCTTCCCCTGTTTTTAGTGCCTTGGGCTCAGACTGTCCCAGGGCTTGCACGGTGTGTGCTGTGAGTGCTTTGTACTGCTCTGGGAGAGCTGCAAAGGATGCAGCCCAGATCTGCCCTATGGCCAGGCTTATGGGGCTGCTTTTTTTCAGACTTTGGGTCGCCTTTATTGTTGTTTCATCTGTCAGCCCTTTTCAATACACTCCTCCAGCCTTTGTGACGATTCCATATTTGCATTTCTCTGAAAAAATGTAAAGGTTTCCCTTCTGTCCTCTCAAATTAAAAATGAATGGCTGATGTCCTTCCTTTATCTTTTCTTCCAGGCATGCTATTTGGATAGGCCAGAATTTTTTTTTTTTTTTTTTTTCCCCCTTGGGTTCAATTTAGATATGTCCTCTGCTACTCTTTAGAATGTTTCTGATTTCTCTCAGTGGCATGTCTGGGGAGATTTGCATTATTTTGCTTATTTAGATATTTCTCTAGCTTTAGGCTGAAGGAAGAAAAATGACAAGGATATGATAACAAGAATTACCCTCAAAAGATCTGAACAGATTTGGGTAAATGGAAACAGGATAAGAAAGCTTGATCAAGCCCAGGGAAAGGTAAATCCATAGGATAGATAATTGGAAAATTTTTCAGGTACTAACCAAAAAAAGGTAAATTATCTGAAAACTATTATCAGCATTTAAATAATTTCAGCTGGCCACACAAGGCAGGTCCTTCACTATAAACATATTGGATCTAAATATTCATGCTTTCTTGCTTTTGGTGTATTAAATTTGCTCTGGACCTGAAGAAAGGGTTGATGTAAGCCTTGTTAGTAAAATCAAAAGCTCTAGCATTTCAAAATGTCAGAGCTGTCCCCAAGTACACATAGTTGTCCTCCCATGTACTCATTTGTTCTTGTTTCTCTTTTCTAGGAGCTTGAGTTGCCAAAGGATTACCCTGCATAAAAATCTGTTTTTCTCTTTTGTTTGCAACTCTGTTGTAACAATAATTTCACTGACAGCCGTTGCCAACAACCAAGAATTGGTTGCAACTAACCCAGTAAGTGAAAGTCTGTTTGCCTTGTTTGTTGGATGGCTGGAGCAGCTCAGCAGAGGTGGGAGCTGCACAGCTGATGGAATGCTGTGTGTGGCGAGTGTTCAGCGTTCCTGACGCCGCGTGACGGAGCACAGCAGATGTCTCACAGTGCCTGGGACATTGCACATTCGGGGTTGTGAAATAGTGAAAGTGTTTGAAGGGACTGAGCTTACTGAGCGCCTCTTCCCAGCTCCACTGAGTTGCTTTTGCCCTGAAACAACTGCAGGAAAGCCTATTCTAGATGGTGTCAGGGAGGCTGACAGCTGAATTCACCAAGGAAGGGCAGGAAAAAAGGTTTCACAAGATATTTCAGATCCTTCTGCTAATTTCTTATGACTTTAACTTGGTCATCTTCAGTTAAAATAAGAACAATTTATTTTTGCGATACAAGAGTCTAAAGATGAAGTACATAAACAAATTCCTAGCTCTGGCTTTATTGTTATTTGGACATGGAAGATAAATCTTAATTCTATGAAAGTTAAGGTAAAACTCCAGAAGCTGAATCAAGTAAAAGGTCATTTCCTTTTCTCCTGTAGAAGCAGTCACCAATGTGCTGGAAAACACACCTGAGATAGCTGCTAATAATCATCATCAAGTGAGTTAGGTAGCAGAAAACGGTAAAACAATATTGCATTTTGGTTTGGTTCAAGCCAAGTGGCAGAAATAGAACAATCAAACAAGCACCAATACTGGAAGGAGGGGAAAAAAAGGATTTAGTTTGACCAAATCTGCAAGTTAGCTGTTGCTCCGTGTTCACAACCTCACATTTTAGACTTCCCAATAAATTATATTATAGCATTTGAACTGTAGAATATATTTTGAATTAAGCTATATACCAGGCTTCTCCAGAACCTACTGCAAGCTCTTGGTCCCTAGGCGCAGTTATGAGTAAGTTAAAACTGGAAATACTGTAACCATGTTAAAAACATGAATTGTTCTCTGGGGTACTTATGTGTTGTGATCGTAAAACAGAGGAGATTTACCATGTCAAAGTACATTTCTTGTAGGGTTACTATCAGATAATTCAAGGGTTTGGAATGGTTAAGTGTGGCAAGGTTTGCAATAAGGCAAAATATCACAACAGCATTCTACCATGCTTGAGAATCTCAGGGTCCTCGTGCATGAATAATAAAAATCCAGTCTCAGTTATTAGTTTTATGTCACCATAAAGTTGAGATTCTAATGCCATAAAAATTCTGTTTTAAAAAGTAAATAAATATGTAATTGTAGTGGAAAAAAGAATAAACATTACCTCGAGTGGTATTTTTTCCACTTTGCAAATAAAGCTCTGAGATTTCTCAAATTAAAAATTTATATTATACTCTGCTTTTTTTTTTTTTTTGCAGGTTAGTTGCAAAGTGTCGCAGTTCATCTACCTGTACCTGATGGGTTGCAACTACTTTTGGATGCTGTGTGAAGGCATTTACCTGCACACCCTGATTGTGGTGGCTGTTTTTGCTGAGAAGCAGCACTTGATGTGGTATTACCTTCTTGGCTGGGGTATGTGATTTCAGCTTGTGTATTTTCATGTCAATGCAGCCTCTTCCTCCTTCAAACAGCTGTACCTTTGCCTCTCTGAGCTGTAGCTTTGAGTGACAGTGGCACACCCTGATTCTTTGTCTGTAGTGTTTTAACAAGCTTAGAAATATTAATGTAGGAAGCTGTGTGTACCTCTGCTGAGAGAGAGATTATGCATTTCTGGAGTCAGGAAGTGACTCCTCCTTTGTATGGAGAAAATAGTCTCCTATTATAAAAAAGACCTTAAGAAGTAATTATTCATTGTTCCTCACCTCGAAGATGTTTATTCAGGAATGAATGTTTGTTTTCAGAGAAGTCTCTCTGTGCCTAGGGTGGACAGTCAGAACTGAGTTAGACATGGCTGAGGATTTATTTTTCCAGCAGTTCCATTTGACCTGTACTGCTCACTAAGCGAACACAGAATAGCTGTAACTGAAGATCTCAAGTAGTATCAATATCAAAACTAATAAGCCAAGCCTGCTCACTTCAGATAATGCACAAGGGCTTATTCACAAAGTGGAAGTGAAGGCTCTGGCAGCCTCGCTGCATTGGCACACTCAGCTCCAGTGGGACTTGGTACCTAGGTCACCGTCCCACTGCAGGCACAGCTGAGGTGTGCTTGGAAGGTCACAGGGGCTCAGCAGCTCCTGAAGGTCAGGTATCACCAGAGTGTCAAGGGCCCCAGGTGACTAGATTGCTTATTCTTTTTCAGTTTTTTTTATTTGGCTTGATTTCCTGAGTCTAATTTCAAAGTTGTTTTCTAAATACAGCAAGGTGTTGATACTTCATCCTCATACCAGTGAGAACATGCTCACCATGGTCATACTGTTGAAGGTGTGCTCATGTATGCAACCACCATTTTAACATTACCTTCCTATTTGGTGTTACTGCAGACTGAAAAGCAGCTGGGTTAATGGAGATCACTTGCTATGTTCTAAAAAGTGAAAAGTTGATTTGCCTTTCCTGGGTGTTGCTGTGGATTTCCTGGCAAGTCAGTGGGAATAAGGTTTCATACAGCCCTCAGAAAGAAATCTAAGAAAACAAAGTTCAAATTGGTCCATGCTAGTTTATTTTCTCTGCAGGTATATAGTTTGGCTGAGGTGAAAATGCAGAAGATTGCAAGTTTACTTAGTTATTAAACAGATTTTACTAATGAAGAAAATACCGTTTTTTTTCTCCTCAGGTTTTCCACTGATCCCTGCCTGCATACATGCTGTTGCAAGGAGTTTATATTACAATGATAAGTAAGTAGCTTCAGCTTGCTTTGCAAAACTTTTATATTTTCATTAAGGTAAAAAATAAACTAAAGCTAATAAATACTTTTTTTCCCCACCTATTTGTTTTCTGTAGTTGTTGGATCAGCTCTGATACTCATCTGCTTTACATCATCCATGGCCCTATTTGTGCTGCTCTCTTGGTAAGCATTTTTCAACTAATATTTTGTTTTCTTGTTTGTTTTCTGGCTACTCCTGGTGGGCTTACAAAGGTAAGAGCTTTAAGCTAACATTTGGAGGTCACTGTCACTTGTGAGTCTGCTGTTAACCCAGCCTCAGACACAAGATGCAGTAAGTCTTGGCCTTGTTAAGGATCTGTGCCTCTGGTCCTTTGAGGAACTCGGTGTTTCAGTGTTGATTATCGTTCCACTCAAATGCTAGAGACAAGGAAGGACTAAACCTTACCTAGAGTACTGGAGGGGAATTTAAAATCCTTCCTTTAGCCTCTCATGCCTAGACTAATTGCCAGGTGAACCCTGCTAGAAGCCTCATTGGGCCACTGTGCTGTGGCCAAAGAGCCACCAGACTGTCTGAGCTCCAGGGAGAGGGAGTTTGGATTCCAGGACTGGCTGTGCGTGGGAATATGGGATGGAGAGAAACTAGAGCAGGCACTTTGTGAGAGAACCAGTGCAAATGTTTCTGCCAGTACCTGTGACTGCCCCTGCTCTGATACTAATTTAGCACTGTCTGCTTTGGCCACCAGCTCCTCTGCTTCTGGAGTGCTCATGAAATCTTAGAGCACAGTGCTCTGCCTGGCACCCCAAGTTAATGCCAGCTCTGTTCAGTGCTCACTATTAAATCAAATTCTAGGTAACTGAGGACATTACTGCATAAAAATCCATCTTGTATGTCACTTACATTGGGGCTGGATTTACCTTATGAAATTCATTCAGTAGATTGTTGCTAAGTAGAAAGAGGCGTGTATTTAAACAACTATCTACATAATGAACAGAATTAGCATAGAGGCATTCCATAAGTGATTAGCCCCTGACCGTGTATGACAAACATTTGTTTTATTGTAACAGAAACCTCGAGCTGATCTGGCCAAACTGCTGGGTCCATGGCTGCTGACTTTTCTCCCTGCTTTTCAGTTCACAAAAAGTTGATTAAGAATGAAAACCTTAAGTAACTTTATGGAAAAATTTCAGTTTCTGATTTACAATTTCCTCTTCTGTTAACTTAATAAATAGCTGTGGAAGGCATTCTGTGTATAGAGAATTCTCTCAGAAAACCGTTGTATAAATCCTGTGATTCTTGTGACTCCCTTTTTCATTCACAGTGAAGTTAACTAGTGAGCTTAAATGTTGATGATACCATGACACAGCTGAGCCCCTCTGTGTGGGCAGCCAGAGCAATGCCCATGAATTTATTGAGAGCTGTGACTCTTGGGGTGTGAATTATTGCTGATAAACTCTTGTCCTGGCAGTCAGGTCTGCTGTATCTGTTCATATAAGGATCTGCTGTGCCCTAATCTGCAAACTTAAACCCAGTTCTAAATCCTTTCAATTTTTATTCTCTCTGCTTTACTCAGAAGATGAAACCCTGTTTTCACAGAAAAGTAAAGGGTGGGGCTTTTTGTGGGTTGTTACTTCTATTGTTCTGGTCTCTTCACAGATATATCATTTAAGTAAAGCTCTTTCAAGCTGAACGATAATTTGTATTAGGATGTGTTTTAAATAGCAATTTGAAAATTTGTGTAAAAACTGTAAGGCTGTGCTATCTTCCATTAAGTGACCTCATTTTAGGATGTAAGGTCTTTTTTTCTCCTCCTAAGCAGTGGCCTCAACAAAATCACACTGCAAGTGGCCAGACTCCTGTGGGATTCAAATGCACTGGATCTGTCCCAAATGATCAAGTCTTGTTTCTATTCAAGGCCACATTCAGAATGTTCTTTGATTTTACTGGAGGCATAGTAATCATCACTGTGGGGTTGGTGTGGGCAGAGTCTTTGTCCATCCAATGTGCAATTTACAACTTTGTTCACCTTTGATATTCCTATATTTTTCATGACCCAGCTGAAAATGTTTCTCTTGTGTCTTTGTTGCCGCAGTACAATCAGTAAATTTATTTGAAAATCATGCAGGAATCACAGATTAAATTGCATATCTTGCTTGTAATGTGGAAGTACTTTAAAGGAGTTGCTTTCCTTTCTGGAAGGAAAAAAAAAAAGTTTGTTTTTTTGGTTTGGTTTTTTTTTTCAATTCAGAAAAGACAAGGCAGGGTTAAAGATATTAGATTAAATGCATGTGTTTAGGCTTTGTGAACAGAACCCTCATTTGCTTAAGCAGCTTGCTTGCCAGATACAATTTCCACACTTTACTAAGCATGACCTGCTTTAGTAGACATTTAAGCAACAACATTAAACTGCAAATTAAATAACGAGGGGGAAGACACTGTTTCTATTTGCAGGAGCAGATCTCAAAGAACGTGAAGGGGACTGTCAAATGGGTGCCAGGGAGAATTGGCAGAAATCAATGGGAATTTAACTCTTGTACATCACTGAAAATCCTACAATTACATAAAGTTTAAAACAACGCTGCTTTTATGGTCCCTGTTGTTACATAACTGTGGTCAGTTCTTCTGCCAAAGAAACAGGAGCAAACATAGGTTGCACTTTGATTGGAATTGTCTTCGACTCACCATTAAATTACAACTGTCTGCCTAAGCAATCACAATTAAGGAAACAGAGTGGGAATGAGACAGTAGAGGGTGATGTTAGTTTTCATGCTAGACAAATATTGATCAAAATTGAGGGGAGAAGGGAAAAAGAATTAGTTTGCCCTTTAGTGAAAGCAGTCATGATTTCTGTGTAGACTTCAGACGTGCCAGTGCTCTTCTGGTTTTGTTTGTTTGGGTGCCATTGGATTATTTAGTTATGCCGTTGTTTATATAAATATTGTTACAGGGATGTTCCCTTCTCTCTGTAATAATGTTATGTGTTGGTGTCCCAGTCTGACAGACCATTACAGATGCCAGTTCTGAGTGAAGGTGTGCTAGAAGGGGCTTTGCCTTTCATGTCCTTGTGTTTAATGACTTAAAGCTGAACTCAGTGCCAAGCTTAGGAGTTTGGAAGTTGAATGCTCAGTTGTGTCCAAGCAGGCAAAGATATGGAGCTGCACAACTGCATTAAAAGCCAAGCAAAGACTACCAACTCGTATCTAAGAATATCTGAGTGCTTCAAGTGAGAATGATCTGTTTATATCATCTTAAGGAAGAACTGAAACAGAATGTAAACCTACAAGGATTACTGTACTTCTTAGTGCAAACTCAGCATGGAGAAAACTAGAAATATCATCTGAGGAGAGTTTAATCAAAAACTGCAGCCTCTATTGATTTAGGAACTCAGCTTCATTTCATTGCCGCTCTCAAGCCAGAACCTAAACGCTCCTGAGTTTCCAGTATAAGCACCAACACATTGTTTTTGGTCTAGGATTGCCTTCTCTGCCTGTTTCTATTTTTGCTCAGTTGCCCTGTTCAGTTTTCAGGTCACTGTGGGGCTGTTGCTGTTTCACTCTGTGTTCATTGTGCTGTTAGCACAACGGAGCTCCTTTAGGCTTTTCCAAACCATCATAGTCAATTTGATGATAATGTGCATGTAAGGAGTTCCACTGCCCTACTTTTGCTTAAATGCAAAAATCTGCTCAGCACCTCACTTAAAACTAGGACCTGTTTTCATCACTTTAATTAAAAATTCAGTTCATCCTGATATCTCTCTTGCTTTCTGACAAAAGAGATATTCATCAAAAATTGGTGCTACACACTTGTACTGACACTCATCCTGTTCTACTTAGCTCTGCCCTCTGCTTTGCCTCCTCCAGCTTTCTGTTTGGCCTTTTAGCTATTTGAAAATTCTTTGCATGCTTAATTTTGTGCATTTTGGTTTGGGTGGGTGAAACAAATAGAAAAACTCTGTGCATATTGTAAAAGAAACAGCTATTTATGCCTGGCTGCTGCAACTTTCATCTCCAGTTAGCACTTAAGGACAGTGTTATAGGAATTGGCTGTGCTACCAAAACATGAGAGGGCAGAAAACTCAGTGTTTGGGACATGTTAATGTTGAACAAGTAGATTTGAGAAGGATTAAATTTAGAAGTGGAGGAAGGACTCATTGTCTGCACGTACTATAGGAAGTTGGATAGGGATCGTGGGCTACATAAAATCTAAATAAATCCCTCGAGAAAGAATCAGAAGACCTTGGCTGTTTAAACAAAGCTTAAAGGTAGCTGGAGGCTTCCAGGAGAAATTCATGCAGTAGTTTCCTATGTAAAACAACTTCCTGTTAAAATGATTTAAATAGCATGCAAGTAGAATATAAATAACATCCCATATCTGTAAAGGGCTGTGTTGCTATAATAGCACACAGCTATTTATTCTGAAAGCCTGAACTGACAGTAAGAATTCTGCTGGGGCTGTGGAGGCAGCGTGACACCCGTGCTCTGAAATGCTTTCCCTGCCTGCACTTGTGCTACAGCAAGACAGAGCCTCCTCCTGGACAGGAATTCTGGGGTATTTTAGAAGGGAGTTGTCTGTCTGTCTGTGTGCCAGCTTCTTCCCCTACCCTCCTTTTGTCTCTAACTGTTGGCAGGGCAGACAATCTTCGGGAAGCTGAGACAGGAGCAGAGCCTGTGTCTCTTCTTTCCATAGCAGCTCTCCAGAGCACCTCTGTTCTGTCTCTGTGCCTTGAATAAGGGGATGGTCTGGCTGAGTTTCAGGGTCTCATCCACCTGCAGCTTCTCCCAGGGGCTGCATGGGAGATGTGAGTGGGGTGGGATCATCCCTCAGGCTGCTGCTGCTCTGCTTACTCATCCTTGGGGGATATGTGTGTGTGTATCCATACACATACCTGTGTGTGTGTATGGGTTTGTGCTTGCTCACAGTGGCAGTTAGGGATGTTTTTTCTGGTCAAACTGAAGGAACAGAGACCATTTTAACAAAAAACAAACAAAAAAAAAAGCCTTAGTAACTATGGAAATAAACAAGTTCAGTAGTGCAAGGGAATGACTTTGAGCATCATCTCAGTGCTTGCCCCATTGGCAGCTCTGCTGAAAGAGTAAAAGGTCCAACCGTTAGCTACTGTGAGCATGCCAAATCCATTGTTTGTCTAGAGGAATATACAGTTCCTTGTATCAGCACTTTGCCTTTTTATAATTATTATTCTGATTTTTTTCTTCTGTATAAATTTACCAAATTCATGTTTCAAAAATGACAAGTAGATTTTCAAAGAACCATATTTAAATACAAGGAGAGAAAAGCATCATCCTCTCTCTTGACCAATCTGAAAAGAATTACAATAATTTCACAATTATAAGCTGCACCTGATTATAAGCCGCACGTCCCAGTAGCTGGGTAGACCACGGGATTTGTCCGTATATAAGCCGCACCTGAATATAAGCTGCACCTTTTTTTTTTTTTAAGTGAGGATCCATGTGTAATGAAGTAACAAATTAGTAACAGAATCGATGACAGCTGGGTTTGGTGTCAGGTGCTCAAGTTGCAACAGTTTTCATAGACCAGCAAAGCCTTTAAAGGCAGCCCCAGGCGCCCTCCCAGCCGGCTCTCACTTCCAGGTTGGCATTTCACTGGGATTTGTCCATAGATAAGCCGCACCTGAATATAAGCCGCACTACTGGGGTAGGCTGGATTCTTCAGTGAAAAGGGTGTGGCTTATAATCGTGAAATTACTGTAATCCTTCACCCATGCAGTGTTACTGACAGCAGAGAGAAAGGGGTGTGGATTGTTACCACTTGCTTGGAGAGTTCAAGGAATGGTGTGGATACTGGAAGTTAGAGCCACATCTCAGTTACTTAAAGGTGTGTTCAAAGATATTCATCTGCTGTCTGGTGTACAATCACAGTGCTAGCCAAGCAGTGTGAGTTTGTGTTGTCTGATCTCCAGTCTCACAGGTCAGTGTGTAGGATTATTTCTCAGACCTCCTTCTCAGTGTCATTTCCTTTCCCAACAGGTGAACCTCTTCTTCCTGCTGAATATTGTCCGTGTTCTCATAACCAAGCTGAAAGACACCCACAAGGCAGAGTCCAACCTGTACATGAAAGCAGTGAGAGCCACCCTGATTCTGGTGCCACTGCTTGGCATCGAGTTTGTGCTGTTCCCATGGCGACCCGAGGGCCGCATCGCTGAGGAGGTGTACGACTACGTGATGCACATCCTCATGCACTACCAGGTGGGCAGCAGCACACAGCCCTGCTACCTGAGCCCAGAGCAGTTGGCATGGCAATCAAAGTAAAGAGAAACGATCGTGCCATTTCAGTGTTTAAAGATCTTCATCCAGTAGTCTTTGACTTCTCAATATGCATGGTGAATTTGCATTTAATTGCCTTCCCATTTTCAAAGGAAAGAAACATACGCTGGCCCTATATTTTTAGTGATAATTTATCATGTTTAGATTTATCCTGCATTTTCTCTGCTATCTATATCTGAATTTTATCTGAAACCTTTAATTATCTCACACCTGAAGTAGCCCATTATGCATATGAATTAAAGCAAAATCTTTGTTTTTATTTTACAGGGTCTACTGGTGGCTACAATTTTCTGCTTCTTTAATGGAGAGGTAGAGTAACAACTTTTACTATATCTATAATAATTTTTCTAAGTTTTTGTTTCAGCAATTAAGGAGGTGGTAATTTATTTTTTTAATTTTATGTCTAAATTAAAAGAAGCAAGCAAAGTACCAGAATGCCAAGAGCCGAACTTGGAAAGGACTGTGCCATCATTCATGGCACCATTAAGTGTGTTAGGACTGATTCTTGAGTGCTAAGCTGTATACACATTTGTCTCGATTAGAAAATTGAAGGCAGTTGTCACTTTGCTATAAAGTCCATATAAATATCATAATACTGCAAAGCAGTTGAACACCCAGAAGGTTTATTTGTCTGTGTTAGAAGCTGTACAGTATGTTATCCTGGAGAACCACTGCTTGGTCCCTCTGTAGCAGGAACAGGACACGCTGCACACATTGCTCTGCTGGGGTATGGCTGTACCACATAGCAGGGGGCTGGAATTAGATGGTCACTAAGGTCTCTTCTCCTTCTATGAGTCTGGGATTGTTTTATGACACTCTCTGGGAAAATTTTAGGCTGAAGTTTGGAAAAGTGCTTTTTAGAACAAATGAAAAGCACCATTCTGATCTAACCTCTTTCTCCCCTATCTCCAACCTCTGGCTAGCTCTGTCAGAGATGGGGTGAGGAGTGATCATGGAAAGCAGACAAAAGGAGGCTCAGATACCCTGGCTCTGTTCCAAGGTTTATTCTTGAAGGGGTCCACAAGGGAAAAGAGAGATCACATGGTACACAGGGGTTATATAGCTTTACAGGAGAAGGGGGGTGGTCAAGGGGTCAGGTTAGAGGATCTTCTTCCAGTTGGTAGGGGGTGATCGGGCCCACAGGTCAAGGAAAGCAAACATATGTTGGTCAGTGAAATGCAACACCATTCCAAGGGTCAGACCCTTAACAGCTTGGTGCGCTTAGGGCAGGAATTTGTGTGGGTTAGAATGGATGATTAAGGTACTATGATCAGCAAGTTCCAAGGACAAACCTTGTTCTGACATTGGAGGATTGTGCCAGGTTTCAGTAATGGATGGTATTGATCCTGTTGAATCTAACAAGCCTTGCTGTTATCTTGGCTAAGTCAAGGTCCCTGGAGTGCACAAGGTGACTTTCATGTGGAAACTCTTGCGCTAGGCTGTAGAGAGTACACTTCCAGAGGCTTAGTGTCAGAGATCAAATAGATCTAAAATTCTTAATGTTGCTATTGCTTGCAAAAAAAATCCCAGCAACCCCAAAACAAATGAACAAAACTACCCCCACCAAAAAACTAACTGGTAATTTGCCAATGCTTTTGGCAGAGGAACAATTGCAATGTTATACTTATTCCTACACATCTGTTTGCTCATTTGTTCTACATTTAGTGTGGTTACAGTATAGGCTGTAAGCAGAAATGTGGGAGTAACCAGATGTTTTCCTAAGACTGAACCCTTAGGGTTCTTTATCAGATGTTCTAAAATTGTGTCAGTGTGCTTCCATAGTGTTTTTGGACAGTGATTTTTACTCACAGGTAAATATTTGGCTACTGCTAGAATTAACTCATGTAGATTGCCCTTACTTCTCTTCCCAAGTCCAAAGCTGACAGAATTGCAGTGAAACTACCATGGGCTTTGAAGGCTTATTTGTGTGTCTTTGCTGTGTGTCCCCCCTCCCAAATGCATGAGTCTCACTGATTTTTGCCAATGAGACAGAAAATAAGAAGATAGGCATTCAATGTGTTCAGTGGGCCTGGGGCAGGGGCCTTGATCTGATTTTACCAGAGAGTAGATGCAGGTTTCAAGTCCCTGCATTTGCTTCAAAGCAAGATCATTAAATGTTCTGGATTGGATCTGATCACTTGCCCTCACTCTGCATTGACATTTCACACACTATTTCCCTTCTACAGAGCAGAAAGCTCAGGATGCCATAGTTAGTTCAGAATGCCTTCTACGAACAGGTGTTTGGAAAAAATCAGCTTGTTCTACTGCACTGGAAAATTAGGGAGGAGGGTTAGAAAACCTTGATGTTTCTGCAGTTTTTGTGAAGCAACACTGTCCGCTGCTCAGTTCTGTCTTCATCCTTGTGCCTCTTCCAAGGCTGTTTTTAATTTTAAATTATGATTGAGTTTGAAATCTATTCCTGTATCTGTTAATATTTCATTGTTAAAAACTCATATTTTTTAACATATCCTCTTCTGCTGCGTCAGAAAAACCAAACCTGAGTCATTCTCTAAATTCACCAGGGGCTCATCAGTGGTAAAAGATGAGCTCTTCCACAACTCCTACAAATGCTAATAAGTGAATCACTGCTTGAATATCTACTGGCAGAATAATGTTTAAAGAAGGACTTAGGTATTTTAGCATTAATTAATTTAGGAATTCAATTTTTAGACCATAGACCTGGATTTATTTAAACATACAAGTCTGTATTTTCTCTCTAGAGAGTGAAAATTTATGCTTTTAAAACCACTTTTGGGTTCAGTGCTTCAGTGATCACTATTTGCTTTTTAAAAATTATTTTCAGTACATCTTGTTCAAGAAGGGACTCAGTGCTTCATAAACAACTGTATCAGTAAGGAAATCCAAGGGGACAATGTGGGTGGGGAAATAGTGTTTTAAAGGTGATGCTGACAATGGAATTGACACTTGGAGTGGTAGTGGGGCAGACATTCCCAGTGGGGTATTAACAATTAAAAATGCTAAAAACCCTAATTTCTTTCTAAGTCTTAGCCTTTCCCAGCTGTTGCTGTACATTTTAGTGTATTCAGCACCAAATATCAGGAGCCAAATCCTGTTCAAGCAAGACACTTCTGGCCAAAAAAGTGAACAAAAGTGATCTGCTAGGATAAAACTTCAGTGAAGATAAATTAAGAAATGCAAGAAAAATAGCTGGTATGTGCTGCTGACTGTAGCCAAGGAACATCTCCAGTTTGCTAAGCAGAGCAGCCAGGGATGGCCTGTCAAATCCAGTTCTTACAGGCACTGCAGCTGCTGGTCACAAACCTCCTCCAGACAGGGTGGATGTGCAAGCCCTTCAGCTTGGATCCTCTGTGGTAGGGCTTCCCCAAGGACATTCACATTCTGCTCCTGGGCCAGCAGCCCACGGAGTAAGATGCTCTCAACACCATGTTTTCCAGCTTCAGCTGGCCTTAGCATAGCTTTTGGGGTCATATAGGCTCTGGTCAGAGGAGAAGCTTGTCCTGCATCTCTGATAAACTAGTAGGAATATTCCTGTTGAAATTTTAATAACAGGTGCTATAATGACCTCCATGACCTGTGTAAGCCTTGTGGGGTTTGTTTGGTTTTGTTTTTTTTCTTTCATTTCACTGCTCTACAGAAATGTTGCCATGAAGATCATTGTCTCAGGTTTGCAAGGTTATGCAGTCTGTTGTACAACAGATGAGATAGATAAGGCTGTGTTGTGGTTTGGTTTGGTTTATTTATTCCTGCTTGGCTACTGAGCTGTTTAATTTGTCTGATATTCAACATCAAGCTACCAGTGTCAAAGGGCTGACTGGAAGGAATCCTTGCTGCAAACTCATCAAATCCACCCATTATTAAGTTATAAAGTGAGAAAGAAAGAAAGAAAGACTCTCCCAGCTGGAACCAGCATCTCGGTTAATGACTGAGAAGCACAACGATATCATTACAATTTTTTTCATTCAATGTTTTCTTTAATATTCTTTCTTGTAACAAAGTGACAAAGTTCTACCCCTCCTGAGCTAAATTTACAGCTCTGTGCCAATGTTCAAAGGTGAGGAGAAGGTGATAAAAGCTCTATTCTCAGACACACATATTGTTAGAGTGTATTTGATTTTTCCCACCTTTTTCTGTAAATGATTGGAAAGTTAGAGAAGACTGAAAGACATTCTCAACAGAGGAAAGGATATAAGACCCTCCAAGAGCAGACACTGCAGGTGCAGCCCTGATTCAGCAGGAATGGAGAAGCTTTGGGAAGAATGCCAGGAATACATGGCTCAGTTAGAAATGCATGGAGACAGCTTGATGGGGCAGGCACAGAGGAAATGCTGTTCTCCTGTACAGGAAACCCTTTTTATAGCTCTCTGTCCCTGGCATGGAGCAGCTGGACTGCTTTTTCCTGGCAGTAGCCCCAAGAGACTGGTCTTGCAGGGATGCTGGTGGCTCTCAGGAGCTGTGGAATCCTTTGGGCATCCTTTAGGACTGGTTAACAAGCAAAAATAAGATGAACAATTGTTACTGAAGTAAGCACAAGAAGTATGGGAGAGGACTGGAGTGTGTAATTTGGCAAGCCTAGTTTATCTCCCAGCTCTGCCAAGACACTTCTTTGACCTCGTTAAGTCACTTAGTTCCAGTTGCTGGCATTTTCCCCACCTCCAGCCTGTCTTGTCTAAAGTGAAAATTGCTCAATGTGTAATTTTTTGCATGTGTATCTACATTCAAACTCTGAGCTTATTGAAGCAACTGACTGTGAAAAGAGAACAAATACAACATAGCTTCGTGATGAACACAGATTGGTTGATTCCAAACTAAATTCCGAGCTTCCCTCTTGGAAAAGCTGGAATTTTGTATATGCTTCTTGTCTTGGCTTTATGATAGATTACAGGAGATGGATTCAACCTGTGCAAAGACTTAAGGTTCTGTATTGGCTCTATTCTAAGGTTCTATGCAATGCATGTATTAATTAATCAAAAACTTCCCATGCTGAAACAAGAACTCTACCTTTAGACTCTGAAGAAATACAAAATTTTGATATGAAAAGCAAAAAACTCAGAAATATTAAGATAGTTGATTTCTCATGGTTTGAAGATTTGTGTTTAGATGTTTAGAATGGATTAGAAAATTTTTATGAACAGTAAGAGAGCACATCCTTTGCTTTAAAAATGCTAGATTTTTATCTTAATTGGTTGATACTTCTTTCCTTACCCTCTGGCATTTTCTTGTAAAGGATTTGAGAAATATTAAGTTCTCCTTTAAACAGAGGTTTCTGATTCTGCCCTGCAGGAAGTCTAAAAACTACATCCATTTTCTTGTATTTATTTTTATTTTTCATCATTAAAGCCAAAGTAAAATTAGACAAAAGGAGGCATTGTGTGAGGGAATGGAAAGCAAACAGAAACCCTGAAGACATATGGAAAATCCTAAAATACTTTTCTGCAATATAAACAATTAACTGGGGCAGTCACTGGTCATTGGTCAGCTGTTAGGACTGCTTTCTGTACAAAGTTTGGCTGAAAAGGAAATTAAATATTCATGACCTGTAGGCAGTTTTTTTAAACCTAGAAAAATGTTTGAAAAAGCAACAGCAGGAGCTATTACCATTGTTAGCATTCCCCACTTGGCATCTTCCCTGAAAGACTAATTCCATGTGAATTTCATGAATGTGACACTTCATCACTCCACTCTGCACAGGTGTTTAACCGTACTGGAGGGAGGAAGGCCTTGGCAAACACCACATCCTTTCAGTGGAGACATGTAAACCAATGGGGCCTTCAGCTATTTTATCAGTTTATTTTTAACTCTGGTAAAAACATGGAGTTCAGGAAATTGTCCTTCTAGTCATTTGCTCAAGGTATGGCCACAAATTGGGAAAGACTGACTTGTGCCAAAATCATAGCAAATGCAAATTATGGCTTGTTGAGAGTAAATTAATTTATAGCTGCTGGAGATGTGGCCTTTTGAAAATAAGTATTACCTTTTTCACCTCTGTTTCTGATCTGTCTACACTGGACTGCAGTTCACAGGGGAGGAAGCAGAAAACTGAGTGGCTGCTGTTCCTTCTGTAAGCTGTTCTTTTTCTGAGCAGCTAGTACACTGGAATTGCCATTACATCACACCAAATTTTCTGAAAAATAATCCTTCCCTAAGGGGTGAATAATTCAGTACATCTCAAGTGCTAAATGGCATGTAGGCAGGTGATGAAGCTAAAATCACAGGTGTGTAGTTAAATAGAAGTGTGTGCTTTCACATGGTAAAGCATTTTAAATTTAAGGTTTAATAGTGTTTGAGTTTAATAATGAATAATAGTTTGGGTAATAGTTTGAGTTTAATAATAGGTATGGGACAAGATGGAGAATTTTGGGTGGTGTCTCTTTCAGTGTTCATCTTCCTTCTTCATGGTTTCAGGTGGTAGCTTCTGGTTGGTCAGTCAGTGTCACACTGAGGGTCACAAGAAGTTAGTTATTGGTTTAAAAGGATAAATAATATAGGTGTTAATTTTCTGTTGGACTGTTGAGTTTTAAGAGACCTTGTAGCAACTGGATCTTGCTCCATTTGCCCAGATTTTCTGAGCCTTACTGCCTCATCTGCTTAGACACCATTCGTGTGCTTTGTGTTGCGCACAGGTGCAGGCGGTGCTGAGGAGGCACTGGAACCAGTACAAGATCCAGTTTGAGCACAGCTTCAGCCACTCGGACGCCATGCGCACTGCCTCCTACACTGTGTCCACCATCAGCGACGTGCAGGGCTACGGCTATGGCCACGACTGCACCAGCGAGCACCTCAACGGCAAGGGCTACCACGACATGGACAGCGTGGCCCTCAAGACTGAGAAGCTCTATGGCTGAGGGCTGCTGGGCTCATTCAGTGACTTCATGGCCAGAAGACCTTACCTACCTTGGGATGTGTTTATTCTCAATGATGCAAACTCAACCAACACATTTCTCATACAGCTGTGTGTGTGTATATATATACACAGACATGCATAGATATGTATGTTTGTGTTTCTGTGTATCTATATGGACATCTGTACATATATATCTATATATGTATGTGCATTTATATAAGGATACAAACTTTGCCTCTTCAGTTTCTACTGTGTAGACAAAGTTGGCAAATTTTTGTACAAAGGGAATCAATGAAGGATTTCTTATTTTCTTGGAAGTTTGTATAAGACTGTGCTGTGTTGAAGCCACTTCATTTGCCTATAGAATCTTAGAGTGTAAATACCATACTCTGTTGTCTTAATTCAACCTAAAATAGAATGAAGCAAAATGGTTTAAGTAGGTGCAATAATAACATGAAGTTTTCCAGGTTCTTTTTTTTGGTCCAGCATTTGTTTGCCTGTCAAAAAAGCCTGACAGGTAATCTGAGGTAATAGATTCACAGATAGATACTGCAGTTTTGGTTAAAGAGATTGATGTTTTGATTTGTTCTCTTCCCACTGTTTTACACCAAGCACAGAGACACCACTTCCAGTGTTAGCCTTGATGTACTTCTGTACTGCAATGTAATATCTTGCACCAAGATTTGAGCAATTTTATTTAAGCTATTTCAGGGTATTCAGAAGTGTTTCCTTCTCCTGAATTGTATGGAAGGTTCTTCTGGGTTTAACAAAGGCAAGACTGATGAGGCCTCTCTGCCAGAGAGCGAAGGAGTAACCTGAGTCACTGTAAATCCCTCCAGACACTCATAGTAACTGCAGCTGGTGGAACTTCATTGTGTGCTTAAGGAATTTACTCAACTGGAGAAGATCATGTACAGAATATGCTGTAGCATTGTTCTCATTTTACATTTATGTATTTCCCTGGCTATATGCTTGATAACTTATTCCTTCATTCTTGGGCAAATTTTAATTAATTTTGTGGCTGTTTTTTTTTATCTGAGATGAGCATGCAGGACTGAATACAGTGCACATTATATACTACCTTTAAAGGCAGTATATGAGACTAAGACACATCAAGCAAACTAATGTTAGTAATTCTTATTATTTGGAAAATCCAATATAAAGTTTATAAAGGTTCAAAACCTTATAGATTGAGAATTTCAATGTTATTTTCGATTGGTTGATTCTGAATCCCAGTCTCAATTAGCTAAGAACAGTACTTTATATGTTGTTTCTTTGGTTCCGCTGGTGCACAAAGGTCTCACTGAAAACGAGGGGGTTGTCAGGAAGGTCTTGAGATAATGCGTCTTTATAGAAATGCATATTTTTTGTTAAATCTTTATGCTTTAAAGAAATAGCAGTTTTGTTACATGAAATGACAAAAATGCTCAAGAATGAGGGCATGAAACGAGGTGAGTTCACTGAAAATTAAAAATGTAAGAAAAAATTATATACATTTCATTTGCAGCTAAGTCTACTTGAAATGGGGGAAAACCAAAATTAGGCAGAAGAAGAAATAGATGCTGGAACTGTGACAGACAGTTTTGCTAATGAGCATATTTCTGGTGCATGTAGTCCAGTCAAAAAAAATTGGGAGATAGTTCATTCTGAGACCAGCTTGAAATCTGCATATGAAATTACTGTGTGCAAAACATCTTGACTTTGGCATTTAAACATTTTTGTCAGTAGCTTTTCTCTATGCTTCATTAGCATCTAGGTAATTTTTGGTGATCATTAGTTTGTGACTTCATAGGGCATTAAATGCTTTGTACTTAGAAAACATTAGGAGGACATGGCAAGTTCATGCCACTTGCACCTTTTTTTAGGTTTTTTTTTTACAGTTCTTATACTGGAGTTTGAATATAGAAAGTGTTTTATTAATGATTTAGTTTCACAATGTAGAATCTCAGCTAGGATGCACAAATAAAGATTTCTCCTCTTCTACAGGGCTGTCTGGTCAGTGGATGGGAATGATTTGAGGAATCTGTTGGATTGTGCAGTGTAGAGCAGTATGAAATTTGGCAATCAGATGTCACAGTCTCTTAATTTTTAAGAGTGACAGTAACAATGTCAGCTACAACATGACTAGAGGTTGCTTAAACTCTGCTTGCTGATCTTTGTAGTGTTATATAAAATTTGTGCAATGCTCTGAAGGTATCAGTGGTGCAGAAAAATCCCTGCTCCGGTGTAGCAGTTTTACATTTGTGGGACCAGATCACCAGCTGGTATAAATCTGTCTTGATTTCCCTTTGCAGGGTCTGCAGGTACCACTGAGCCTCAAAGCCCAGACATGTCTGTCCATTTTAACATGCTGTAAGCCATTTATGGAATATTATTAGACAATTATTTCATGGTAGCTGGTGGATTGTTGTAATTAACACATGGTTGGTTTAGAGTGTGCTACAGTATTAGACTTTAATTAAGCTTAATTCTCAGAGAGGCAGTTTAAATTTAACAGACTATAGATTTTGTCATTTAATACAAATTTCTAATTGCTCTCTGTCCTCTCTTAGAGAAACTTGTAATGGTAATTTAGGAGGGAAAATTGTTTTTATTACAAAAGTTATCCTACTTCTAGGTGGACAATTATAGCTTCCTTCCAGGCACACACCCCCATCTTCACTTTGAGAAAGAAACACATCCAGCTGGATGTGCAAGAAAATCTTTCTAGCTGTGAAGGGTCACATTGTATAGCAGAGCTAGATTTCCCCTCTCCTGCTGAGGTTACATAATCTAATTTGCATTGGAAAATACCAATTCCTTATGTTGTTTTCTTACCTCACTTTTTTTCAGTTTCTACATAGCTAAGAGAAAGGTCTGCTTCATAAAATGTTTTACTGTCACCATAAATTAAAATCGAGTCCTTATGTTGATTTCTTATGGCTCTCTTCTACTTTACAGAATGTTGTAGTCCATAGATCTGTTGTCTGGGGTGGAAGTAAGCTCTCTTGGTGAGGCTGTGAGATTCCTTTGAACACACAGATTGTTTGTTTATTACCTGTTATCATTTGCTGTTTCTTTTTTTAAATTATTGTTTAGGGAGGATTTATTGTATCAATCTACAGGAGGCTACAGCAAAAGCTGTCTTATATTTGTTATCTGTCACACCAGCATGTTATGATTCAGTTAGAGAAAATGTCTATTTTTAATGCTAATGTCTTCAATTAATAAATGGCTGCAATGCAGGGTCCCTGGGTTTTTTAATGCTGGCATTTATGTTATGCAGTTTTTCATGGTGGTGATCTACATGAGTATTTGATTGTAGAAATGCTGCACCATGTACTCCTTTTGATGTCAAGAAACATTTGGGCTGGCAACCAGGCAACATTCATTTATTGTACTATGTAAATAAGATTAATAGAAGCTACGGCATTGTATTTATTGCTTATACTAGGAACAAAATGAAAAAATGTGAAGTTATTTTTTTGGTTGTTCATTTTCACCTTGTTCATATGAATCATGCATTTTAATTGCTGAGAGAAGTATTGTTTCTGATCAATAAAATATTACTCCATTTATTCATCTCTCTTGTGATGTAATATAACAAAGCTGATATAAATTGGCTTTCACAGATGTCTTAACTCTGTGATAGTGAAATATTAACCCAGGGAGAAAGTAATTACATAGAGTTACTAACAACTATTCTGGTTTTAAGTGCTTTTCAATACTTATATTTAATACTAGAGTGCTGAATTTCTGGAGGAAGTTTGTACAGACAATATAACTGGACATAAAATTATTTACCTGAAAGTTTCATATTCCTATTTCTTCTGAATCCACCTTTTAACAAAAAGTTGTTAATTCTTACTTACATTAAGCCAAATGTCTGTTTCATCAGGAACTAACAGCAGAGACTAAATTTAGTGTATCCATCTTCTCCATCCCATCAGTAGGGTAGATAAGCAAACCTGAGCTCAAATAAAGAACCCAAGCAATATTTAACCCCACTAGGGGATCTTAAATGCTGGGTGTTAATCCTACTGTCTGCCTGTTACCCCTATTTAAAGTGTGCTAATATTCATCCAAAAAACGCACTGTCTCCTGCCTCTCTTCGTGACTTTTAAGCAGGAGCCTGTAATTCCACTTAGATTTTTTTTTTCAGCTTCAGTTCCTAGGACCAAATGGCAAGCAGTGGAAATCATTACAGACTCTACTCAAAGTCATGTCTATTCCTTCAGTTCTCTACCAATACTCCCACTAACAGATTCTCTGTATTTATAGAGTTAAAACTGTTCCATTTAACAATTATTCTATACTGCTGTACAAGTAACTATAGAGAAGTAAACCAAATCCCCCAAATCCAAAAGATGCTCCTTCTATTTTACTCACACCCAGCAGCAGAAAAGGAACAGAAGTATCTACAGTAGCATTTTCCAATGCAGTATAAGTGCCCAAAAGCAATTAAACAGCAGAATTAAACACAGTATCCTAACCTCCTCAGAAAAAACAGTGATCCTTACACTTTCTATGCAATTTTAAAAGAGGAAAGTTCTTATAGCACAAGTAGCCTCACAACACTTGAAACAAGTTTACCAATATCCCATCAATACTGACACAGAATCCCGTTCCACTCTCTGCAAGACAAAAAAAATATTCCAATTACTCCAATAGTGTCTCCAATCTTGCACACTCTTGTCATGGCAGTCACCAGTGAAATCAAAGTTCTAGCTAAAGTTTTAGGTTTTGATAATGATCTAAACATCTATGTGACAGGAAAATACAAAATTAATTTTCAACTAGATGAAATCCATTCCAAAGTAAGTCTGACTGCAAGTGCAGAGGTGACAGACCCCTGTTTACAATTATCTATCAATCACCCTACAGCTGCAGCTCTTTAAAATTTAGGGGGCAGTGATGAAAAAGAGTTTAATTTAAAAAGAATCTTGCGTGTCATTTGCCTCAAATTAAGCTTGAACTCCCTGTGGATGAATTGGAGTATGATTTAAAAGATGTTAAAGATATTTTCAGCTACTACTTCTAATGACTACTTCAAAGTTTTCTTCTCCTCAATAAGATTCACCACCCTAAATGAAAACTCTTACCAAGGGAAAATATCATATGCTTATTGCTAATTCCTTTGAAGCTTAATACACTGTTTTATGTGAATTTAACAAAATACTAATACAAAAAAAATCAAAGCCTGTTTTCAGAAAAGTATATAAACACTACTGTTAATTGGTGAAAAGCTTTCCTGGAAATTCAGATTTCACAGTCAGCATTAAAATGAAAAAATGCCACAAATTAAAAAGTGCCCAGAGGTGCTGAGGATCCTGGTGAATCCAAGTTTCATTGGTGGATTTAGGCAATCTAAACCAAGTTCTTCCCTGGGAAGGAGCCAGGAGCAAACCCTTCTCTGCAGAGAACTGGTTTGGTCAGTGTTTGGGGCAGAGTCCAGCAAGGAACCCCGAAGTTGTACAGCTAATACAACACAGGCTTGAACACAAGTGTTCATGTATTGGCTTAGCTCCTTACCTGGATATTTGCAAATGAAAGGGGATAAATGTTTGCCTGTAGCAGAGAAACTCCTTCCAAAGGTTCTCCATGCACTGGACAGGGATTACTGTGAAGTGGTGGTGTCTGAAACAGTGAAGTCCACAGACAGCTGTTCCATATTGTGACAGTCCACTGTTATCTCCAGTTGCTTTGTATATAAATATTTAAGAAAACAAAATACTGAATTAGTGGGGAATAGCAATATTTAGATGCCACAAAAAGTAGATTACACTGAACAGAAATAGCTATCAGAGAGTTAACACAAAAAACACGATGATAAAAAAAGCATTGCTGGATATGAGAGAATTAGAGCAAAGGGGCCAAAAAGTAGAAAAAACTGTTCTGTGCCTAGTTATTTTTTTAAAACGCATTTTAAAAAGTTTTTAAATCAGAGTATTGCTACCTTTCAAACCACATATTTATAGACTTGGAGAAATGATAATGACTTTGTCCTTTCTGCTCCCCTGGACGTAGACCCGAAACATCAGAGAAGAGCTAGGAACACAGATGCTCACATTTTCCTTAGCTAACCTTGAACAGGAGCCAGAAACATGCATTCAGCAGAGAGCTCCAAAGAGCATTTGCCTGGGGTTCCTGGAGGGCTCTGCAGCCATGTGCTCCACAGAGCAGTGTCCACACCTGACTCGTTCCTGGTGCTCACAAAGAACTCCCATCCTGTGACAACAAATGCACTCCAGAAGTTGTCCTCAAGCTCCTGTCATACTTTGGGCAGATGATTACAGCAAGGGTTTCCTTACTCCAGAGCCTGTTGGCATTCAGGATTTAATATAATTGGGATACTCTTTATCCAGATGATGCAATGGACTTGCTACAAGAATTTAGAAAGTTGGAATCTCACTGTGACAAAACTAGTTAAATTTCAGGTAATTTCAAAGCATGGACTCTGATCCAAACAGTCCTTTCTGTATCTGCTATGTGGTATAGAAATTGTTCCCTTTTCCTTTAGTCAGTGGAAAATGACAGTAGCTACTTTTCATTGAAAGCTAATTACCTCTTATTTTTCCCCACATAGACTCATTTCTAATAGTCAGGAGTGCTCTAAATAGCCTTCTCTAGCTGTAATTAAAAAGCTAATTAGAATGATCTGTAATTCATGTGTAAAAAGTCTTAGAGAAGAAGGTTCAATCAGGAAGCTTTCACAGAAGTAATGAAAATATTGAGAGGAAAAATAGAGACATGGTAGTAGAAAAACTCTCTAAATGTGTTTTAGTTGCAGACAACAACAGCTCTACTTATAATTATGTTTTCATTATATAATGGAAAAGAGATTTTTATCTTTTAAGCCCTATAAAGTGATGATTTTTTAGAAGTATAAGCACTTAAAGTGGTAAAATATACTTTCTATTTTAGTTTCAGCAAAGTATTTTGAGTTTTACACCTTACTGTCTGTCCTACCACCTCAGATCTCAGTATTTCTCCAGCACTGACATGATTTTCTTATTATTTCCAAGAAAAACTTCCTCCCATTTTTCAGTATTCACCAAAGACCAGGCCACAGCAGTTATCTATATTCTGCAAGATGCTTTCCTTTCCATCAGCTCTCTCCAAAGGTCATGGAAAGTGGAGGTACCACTGCTCCAGCCTAGCATCTTTCCCCAGTTGTGCCAGAAGCAGCGCAGGAGGGCAGTCAGCAGCACTCCCCGAGTTTCATGGCACAGGGAGGAAGGAAGTGCAGCCTCAGAGAGTCTTTACCTTACTCATTTCCTAGGCAGAGTTGTTCTGCACTGGGGAATAACTGGCACTGCTCCTTCCTGTGAGGAAGAATGCACAGAGCTGGTTTCTGGCTGGACTCTCCTTGCTGAGCTGTGCAATCTCTGACTTTCTCCTCAATCACTCCTCGTTTGTGCCTCCTAGTGCTGTTGAAACAACTGATGGGAGGAGGAATCCCCATCAGTTCCTACATGCAGTGGTGGCTGCAAATTGAAAGCCAGACAAATCTAAGAATTCATCCTATTCCAAATCAAGCAGAAACATAAAACAAATAAAGCATAGAATTACTAAACATACAGAGACAGTAAGAGCACACTGCAAGCAAACAATACCAAGGTCATGGGTTCAATCCCTGGAGAGATCATTCCCTTTGGAGTTGGACCCAATGGTCCTTGTGGGTCCCTTCCAGCTCAGAATATTCTGTGATTACGGCCAGAGATGACATCAGCATGCAAAGCTTATAGAGCAGTGTTACAGAAATGAAAATAAAAAGACGAACTGACCAAAAAAAAAAAAAAAAAAACAAAACCAAAAAAAACCACAAACTGAAGAGAAAGTGAATAAAAAAGATGCTTGCACAGATATTGGCTGATTTAAGAATAAAAGCAGTCTCCTGTGCTTGCAAAAGAATTATGCTTTAGAATAAAGAAAAAGTGCACATCCATCTATTTGCAGACATTCCCTGCTGGTTTTCCAGACACAGAAGTGATGATGAGAGGTAAAATTAAGAGGGGCCTGGGGCTTCCTCCATTAGCATCAGTGGGCACAGCCCGTACACTTAGCAGAATGGAAGGGACAGCAACCTCACACATCTCTTTTGCCTTTTCTTTCCTTAATTTCCCTTCTTTTATGCACAACATAATATCATCTGGCTTTACCTACAGTGATTCTACACAATTAATTCCTTAGCCATCCAGCCCACTTCCCAACAATGAGTTGCCAAGACAAATAAATCATTCTTATTTCTCTTAGAGCAATAGTTACTGTCAAAGGTATTTACTGCAGAATTAAATACTATCTCCTTTGCCTAGGCTAGATAGGAAAGTTCAGTGAAGCAGTTTAGATAAGACTTAACAGCCTTGAAGTGAGCATGACTTTTTTAAGGGTTGAAAATAACTTCTTTGTTAATAATGTCTCCCTTGGTTGCATCTGAAAGCAACAATCTATAGAATGATTAGCCTAGTAGTGGTTCCTTCTGAACACTAACTAAATTGTAGAGGACTAGTGGGAGTTTGAGTTAAATACAGGTGGGTGTGCACGATTAAATAATTAAAACTTAAGAAGCAAGTTTTCCCAGCTTCCACCTACTCCCTGAACTAGCATTGTTTTCATGCTCACAAACCAGCAGCATCCATGCAGTCTGCCCATGGAACACCTTTGTGATGTTTTTAATATTTCAATGTTCAATTTACCAACTTCCTCACAACCACTGAGAGCACAGATTCCAACTCATTCTGCATTTACCAGCTGGCTCTGTTCATTCTAACTCTCCTGTATGGGCTCTGTGCTATCTCTGGTGAAGTCCTATTTACAGGATTTATTTGAAGCAGCCTCTAAAGTGCATTATCACCTACAGGCAGGAAAAACAAGGTTTTAAAACTCTGGATAGGGCTGTGTCCTCTAACCAAGGACACGGTGCTTGTGCATTCTGATGGATATGCTATGTGTTTAGCAAGGTACACTTAGAAAATCAAAATTTTCTTCAAGTCACAAATGATTGGCATCTACTGGAGAATGTAAGCTACCACAAAGGGAGAAAATATGCTCTGAAGTACACTAAAATATACAATGAAAAAATCAAGTTAATGGCACCTTCATAAAACTGACACTGAAATTATTACCTTTTCCTGGCCTTTTGTGTTATGGTTTCAGGCCCACAGTGAAGTGAAAGATGTGCTGTACTGAAATCATTCTATGTGCATCTGACTTCAAGGCACAATAGGAAAGAACAGAGGGGCAAAAATGGTTTACCTTGTTGCTAAGATTAGAGGGTTTCTATCACTGCTGCCTCATTGCCATCATCAGCAGGGTTCTGAGGTGAATCTCCTTTTCTAGACCCAGTGTGACTTTGCCCAGTGCAGATAATGTGCTGGCTTGATAATAACAGGTCCAAAATTACACTTCTTTGCATAAGAGAGAAGTTTAATATTAAAGCAGGAGGCTGGCAGGTATTTCTGTATCACCATTTTCATACTCCATCTCTCAAACAATGCAGCTCAAGGGACATACTAAAGATACATGAAATATGATCTAGTATGTTCTTTTGAGTGCAGAGAAAGGCCCAACAGACCTGTCCTCAAGTGATGTGTAAATAACTGTTTAAAAATTGAGAACAGGAGATCCTCTCACTAACAAACACATGGTGAGAGCAACATGTTCTCATCGTAGTGATGACAGAAAATTCAGCAAAAAGAGTTTTGCTTTTCCTCATTTGCTTTGAACTTGTCACTATATTTTTGCAAGCTCCCTTCCTCATCTGTAAATACTCAGCATGATCATGTGATAGGAAATTACAATATTTTGGCCTCTCCAACTATGTGTCATTCAAATCATTGCACTCCACTTCGAGGCTCAAAGTTAATTCATCTGCAGATGAGCCAGGGTGCCTCTGAAGGCAGCAAGCAGCTGAGAGCCCCAGACACAGCCAGCCTTGCAGAGGCAAATCTGCCCTGCCAGAGCTCAGAGAGCCGTGGGCAGGACCTGATCTCTCAGACATAAACAGTCATGACAAGAGCCATTTTTACCTGTCAGAAGGTCTCTGACCACTCAGCCATCCTGGAAGTAAACTTCTTCAGGGATCCTTTTTTTAGCTGACACTGGATTATTCTCTTCTTTCCTGCAAGCCATATAGGAACATTTGCAAGAGTAAAGCTCCTTGAGACTTTCACCTCCTGTGATTTTGTACAGGGCCAAACATATTCTGATCTTTTATTGTTTAAATATTTACTTTATTTAGCTGTCTTGCCTCCTTTGAGTCTATCTTGACTCAGTTCTAAGAGCCAAGATGTCCTTTTCAACAGCTAATATAATTTTTAATGTTTTAGGTGTTTTTAAAATCTGTTGCAGTACCCATCAGCAAGTGCTCCCTTCATATACTGCCAGTTTACCACAATAGCTATTCCAGAATTCCCATTGCCAACACTATTCCTCCAGAATACAAACAGGTTCATGGAGTGTTTTACTTAAATTTCTTTATTTATGTTGGAAGAATATATTTGAAACCAAGAAATGTTTTTTCTGGAATATCTACTCTGGCAGATGTGCAAGCACAATTGTCCCATCAGTGGCAAAATGGGGAAGTAAAACAAAGCTCTCCAGCAGTCTAGGGCATATTTTGAATCTGCAAATCAGCATCTTCTGTAGTAGGTCCTTATTTAACAATTTTGTGATAAAATTCACTGCTTTTGTCCACTTGCCATGTGCCTCCATATCTGGTATGGCCCACCATTCAGCAAAGAGTCCCAGGCAAAGAAAGTGAAGATATCTGGGTTGCTTGAGAGAATAATAATAAAAAAAAGTGCTACAGAAAGCTCATAAGCCTTCAAGGACTGTGTCACTCAAAATCTGTGTGTGGGTGAAGGTGTATTTTACAAATGCACAAAAGCACAGACATTAACAATAAAACAAATGTTACAGACTAAACTCCATTTCTACCATGAAATACAATAACTACACTCCCCTCTAAGAAAACCAATCAGCTACTTTTTGTTTTCCATTACTTACCAAATTATAGTTTCTAAATATCAAGGAAATAGTGAAGGAAATAATTGCTTACTTTAAGAACCAGGTGAAGCTAGTCATTTAATAAACATTGTAAGGAAAAAGTTCATTATTTTTAAAAGGATATGATAAAATACAGAAAAGAAAATCAAAATATTTTATAAATCAAAAATACAGAATATGAAAAGCAAAACTTGACACAGCTTCTCTGGGCAACCTGTTCCTGTCCCTCACCACCTACACAGCGCAGGATTTCTTCCTAATATCTAATCTAAACTTGCCCTCTCTCAGTTTAAATACCCTTCAGGAGATAACAGCACACTTCCTTAATAGCTTTAATGTTGCTTTGTATCTTCTTACCTTGAACAATAATCTTAGATTTTTTTAAAATTCATGAATATGGCATTTATATTTGTGGTGAAATAAGAAAGCTGTAGCTTTTTCTCACGTTTTCTGATGTCACTTAAAGCAAAGAGATGCTTTGGGCTTTGTCCTTTCAACCAGTACATTAAAATCCTTAAAACATTCCAGGTTTCTATTCAGTTTGTGAGTCATGCTTTATATCTCAAACACTCATCTGTCTGCTCTTGGAAATGAGAAGAATTTGCCAAGATAATTTTTGCAAAAGAATCTCTTTTCTTTTCAGACAATGTGGCCTGTCCATGACTCCAGACTTACTTTCCCTCAGCCCAACGCAATTAGATGACAAATATTTTTCTTCATCAGATCACAAGAGCACTAAGATGTGTTCGTGTCTGTGATGCACAAGCTGCACGAGCCCGGTTTCGCTCCCAGCTGGACTGTGCCAGTACTATCCTTGGAAAGGTCTCCACACAGCTGAAGTTTACCCCTGTTGTCCCAGTAACAAAACCACTCCGGCTGCTCACTGGGAGCTCAGCCCAGATCTCAGCCCTGGCAGATTGCTGATTCATGCAGCTCCTTAGGCAGAATGGGGGCTCCTTTCCAAGGAAATCCACACCTGAGGCAGCAGGACACTCAGAAATCTGCCTGCTCACCTCCTTCCCGAGATCCTGATCCCCACTATCACCAATACACTTCCTTTAGCTGTAGGCTGACATTCTGTTTCTTCCCAATGTTGCCCTGAGCCTCTGCCATGATCTGCTTCCTCTTTTAGGTTCCTAAATAAATCCCTATCCTCTCATGGTGCTGAGCACAGGGCAAATGAATCTGAAGTGGTGAGAAGTTGGCAAATCACAGCCTGCTGCAAGAGAGTCCAAAAGGCCACAAGCTGGTGTTTTGTCTGCTTTTTAAACTAGTACAGAGAAACACCTACTGTTGGAAAGATATCTGATACAGCATCTTTCAAATCATTTTTCAAAGTGAAAATATTCCCTTTCTTATTTGTTTAATTATTTTGAGTCTGCTCATGGATGAATGTGTTCTCTCTAAGTGCCTGTTCTTGTTTCTATTTCTCCCCAGAATGATAAATGTCCAGCTATGGACAGGAATTCTAGGCTCAGCTTAGAGCTTTCCTCATGTCACCTGCAGCATGGCTACTACACACATCTTGCTGGCCCATTGCTGAGCATGCATGAAAAGTATATTCAAGAGGTTATGTATTCTTAGCCACAAAAACCACTAGAGGCTCCCTCTACTATAAGGTGATCTTAAAAAATAAGTTTTTTTTCAACTTCCACCATTCATACAGTGAGCTTCCATAAGGTGGTTGCATGTTGAAGGCATGCATAACACTCAAAGTGGAGTGAAGATGTCTTGTCTTCCTGAATAAAAATAAAAACACAGCTGAATTTGACACTGGTCTTTTCCAATCCAAACTATGAATAGTTATTTTTTGTGCATTTATATGTGTGAAACACAGTAAAAACTATAAAAAATTACTCAAAGACATCTGAATTTTTCTCCAAAGCTAGATTTTTCTCTTAGGAGTGATAATTCTGTTGCCTGTCATGTAATATTGTGAATTTAGTCTTATATTAATTTTTTCCTTCTCACTGAGAGCAAGAGTGTGAGCTTTGACCAGTGACTGTGAAATGCCCTGAACATTCTCCAATCTTTATCATTATTTCAGTTTCTTAAAATACATTAACAATAATATTCAGAGGACACATTACAATTTCAGCAATCCAAATTCAGTTTTTCACAAGGATCAGGAGCTGCCCTGGGGGCAATATGGTTCCCAAGCTGGAGATTTTCTAATTTCTTCTCTCAAGGTGATCAGGAACAAAGGGTTAGGAATTTCCTCCTAACAGATAACTGAGTTATTTCTCCTGGAAATGGTATCACTGTCTACAAGGCAATGATATATTTTAGGTGGTGTAAGAATTTTTCATTCTGCTCCTCCCACCCTCCATGATAGATAAGCATCCTGGGGTGAATCATAATGTGTGTAACATAATGAGTTATCAAAGACAAGAAGCTGCAAATAAATGTTTTTCTTACATCGAGTTCATATGCATTTTCTTGGAAGGGTAAGAAAAGGAGTTCTTGATAATTGAATTACTGTGCTTCCTCACTGAAGTCACTTCCTGATAAGCAGCCAAACTAATTGGCTAAAACGAATGACAGAGCTTAAATAACCCAGCCATGGCAGATCACAACTGGTGCGGTATTACACTAACACAACCTATGTTAGTTACTTCTAAACAATATGAACCAGCTCAATAAAACCAATATGAATTTCTTGTAGCATTCATATTTCTACATTCAAAAAAGTAAAGCCATTTACAAGAAACCACCATCAAAGATCTTAATGCCATCTCTAACTTCAACCTTTGTTTTTCTTTTCTTTCCTAAAATCGTGCTCACATGAGCAGCTTTTACACTGTACTTTCACAAAATATGTTTAAAACCACATGTATATATAAGAAAACCCCAAGAAACAAACTTTCATCTGCAACTCACGATGAAATAAGCATAAGACTTTTTCCCATGAAAATTAGAGTTCTGTGTTATGCTATCTAGGGACTACAAGGCTAAGTAATACTGAATATATTTGCAGTACTTTTTAATATATCTTAATTCAAGAGAACATGCAAATTCCAAATATCTTAAAAAGTTTTTTGAAAGTTTTATTAAAGTCATTCCAGCTGTGTTATTGAAAGTAGCTCCAATCCTTAATGCAGTTCTTTCATGTTCTGCCATCATGTCAATAACTGTTTGTAATCAACGCTTTGTCTTCTATAAGAAACCGAGCCAGAGAAAGTATCTTTCTTTTTTCTACTTTTCTAGTAACTGCCTTTTCAATGTTATGACCTTAATTCAGAACATTTGGTTGCATTTTTAAAATGCTCATTTAATTTAGAGCAATAAGCTTGAAAACTTTCTCAAAAGTTCTGCAAAGTAGAAATTTGTTCAGTTTCTTCCTATTACAGTTCTTAGCTGCACAATTAGGACTGCTAATTGATCTAATGCTTAAAAGTTATCAATCCTTTATTGGGAGCACTCTTAAATTAACAACTTCTGTGCTACTGGAATTTATGAATTCTAGAGAGGAAGTAATAAGATTTACAAATGCTATTTACCAAACCTCCCACACTCTTGGCCCTCTCCTGCTGAAAACAGACATAATGGCCTTTCTGAACTTACCTGAGTCACTTTGGCACAAAGTCTGAGCCTGGTCACACAAATTAAACTTCTTTAAACTTATCTTTGTTGAACAAGGGACAAGACTTTGTCATGAGGCTCTTGAAGAGGTACCCACGTGAGCAAAATGCTCCACAGAGGGGCTGCAACAGCACTGTTGTGTGTTTGTACTCAGCATATTTCATTCTCATTGCAATCTGTAAGGTTGGAAATCTTCACAGTGTAAATGCAGGGCTTCATAAATGAAAATACAAACATGAGAGGGGCCTCTCCATGACATCAGGCACAATGACCAGGCTGCAGTGAAAACAACTAATTTAGTTTATTTTTGTTGACCAATCGGGTCGTTGGTCACCGAAGCTCCTAAATTATTGACTCAACAGTTTTTACACAAATTATACATTACTAAACAAGCATTTTCCTTAGCTAAAAAAACTGATACTCCAAGAAGAAGCTGGTTTCACTAACATTAAAAAAATTGGCATAAAACTCTTTTAAAACCTAAAGTATTCATGCTATTTGGTATAGTGAACCTGATATCAAACTGTACATAGAAAAAAACACAGGCACCAAGTTTGCTACTGGAAACTGAACTATGAAAGAGGCAGCAGCATCCAAAGTCATGTCAGCAAAGCCTTGTCCTAATATAGCACTTACTTTTGGTGGAAAGGCTGTTTCCAGCTTCTTCATGGCTGTCCTGGACCTGATCAGCTTTGTACTGGGAGCAAAGGCTTTGAATGTAGAAGTATCTCTGCCTTTAGCATAATTTCAGGCCATCCCCAGCTGACTTGTACTGGCTGTGACTCAGGGGTTATAGTGAAAGCCTGCAGTTTGTAATGGTTGGGGGAATGGTGTCAATAGAGAGTTTTAGAGAGAGGATGACCCAGTCAGGACACTGCAAAGCAATAAAGTATATTTCAGACAACATAAGGGAATGAACAAACCCAACAATAGATTTCATGTACAGACCTCTGTAGAAAGTATTTCCTTCCTAACCACACGTGGAAGGGTTAATGATTTCACTGTGTATTGAACAGTGGGATAGTGTCAGTTATGAAACAGGATATTAAAAAAAAATCTATCAATGAACACCAACATCTGGCATTAATGGCAGCCAAGGTGCACAGAGAATTCGAAACCATCAAAAGTTGAAATATTCTGCAACCAAGTTCATGCTTTAAAGTAGACAAGCACTTAACATCACTGCACAAAAAGTGATTACCTTAAATATATTTGCTTCTCATCTAAATTTTAGACCACTCTAAGACACCTTCACAAACCCTATGAATTTAATTTATTAAGAGCACAAAATAGATTTTAACATATAGAAATTCCAGACTCTTTATGGCAAATTTTAAATTATTTTTTCTGTTCAGTTAAAAGTACAGGATGCAAATTTCTGTTTATAGAATGCAATTTGATCTATGACATCATTAATAGTCTAGTGACCACTCTGTCACACTGTGTACTGTGACTAAGAAAAAGGAACCAACCCAAATATGATACAAACATCCAGTGGCAATTTTCAAAATTACACCTACAGAAATACTCTGAGACTATTTTAATGAATATTATAGACATATGCCTGAGCAAAACAATAATTGCAAGGTAATACTGTGCAATAAGTAATAATTACCAAGCATTTCTTGTACTTTCTCCTCTTTCCTTTACCCTCTTTCTTCCTAGGGCAAAAGTTCACAAACACAGAACTGTCCCATCTGTTTGCAAGATGACTGTTACCACTTACACTCTCAGCAACTTAAGTTTACAAATATTTGGCTGCACTAAGAGATGATGTGCTTTCCATTGTTCCATCTTTTTTCACCCAGACTGAACTCTCACACAAAACTCCACCTTAAGAGTGATAATCAGCGCCTAAATGAGTAGATTATTTAATATAATGATTTATTTTTATTCTGCAACGTTCAAAACTCCATCAAGGATCAGGACTAACTGCTGGAGCAATCTGGAGAGGCACTGCTGCTCACTCAAAGGTTTACACTTTTAACAGAAAACAAACTTCCCCTAAACACCACCCTCTCTAAAATTAAAAAAAAAGTAAGAAAGAAAATAAAGAAAATAAGAAACAAAGCAAAACCAAACCAAAAAAACAGTAAAAACCCAAGCAGAAAAATACTTAATCTGAAAAATTCTACCTGATAATAATATAACTGGTTTTGTTACCCTAGTCAAGCTAAGGCAGGGCAGGCAGAGCAATGTGTCCCTGGGGTTGTGCATCCAGTGTGTCCCAGCGCACTGGAGCCTGACAGCAGCACAAGCACTGAGTGCTGGGGACATGCTCCAGCTGCAGAGTGAGAAAAGACTGCTCTCAGTTAGGATACTCAGCATTCAGCAAATGAATTTCTTGATGGAGCACTCCAAATGAAGATGTATAAGAACCTAAGTGACACACTTCTTTCAGAGTTAGTGGAAACATCATTTGTGGCAGAGATTATCACAGTATGTATAAACACCAGGATATGAAACACACCAAAATCCCTTATTCAATATAGAAATAAACAGGTTGCTTTGGAATGTTCAGGAAGTGTCTTTAAAAGGTTTGGATCAAAGGTATTGATCAGTGGGTTATACCAACCAACATGTCAAAGGCCAGAATCAGTGCCTTTACATTAACCCTGTTATATTTACATGGGGAGACCAAAGGATTTGATTCTAAATATATGTAGTGCTCAATATTATATGAGACCCAAAATGAGCATGAACTGCTCCAGTCAGAGAATGACCAAGAATGTACACATAACTGTGAGCATCATTCCAAATCTATCTCCCTTGCTGCAACCTTGGGGATGAACCTACTGAACATTCATGCGCTCTCTTAGTGACTGGGGAAACTCATCAAGTTATCCCATGGAAAAATAGGCTTTATGTGCCATATAAAACTCAGCCTATTTTTTGACAAAAGACAGTAGGGTTTGCTACATTAACTTTTCAGCAACTGAGTCATGGATTTTTAAAGATCAATTGCTTTAGGTGAATTTTTCCCTAGGCATAGGTCTAATTGAACAAAAACCAATGTGAATTTTCATTTGCTACCCTACTTCAAGAGGAAAATGCAATTTTATGTGCTCAAGACTGATCTTCCACCATCTGACAATACCCAAGTCTTTCTTCAGAATTCACTTTGAAATATGCTTGATGTGAAATACTAAACAAACTGAAAGACAGTTGTAAAGAAACAGGGAAGCTGGGAATGCTGTGGAAAAAAACCCCATGCTTTCTAAACTCCAATTTTACCAGTTGTCCTCACAGCAGAAGAAATTGCAAAGGCCTCAAGATTTTTTCCAGGAACCAGATGATACTTATGCTTTTGGTTCAAAACTGTCCAACATAGAATTCTCAGGAAGAAAAAAATCTTTTCACTGATCCTCCTCAGTATTTATTAAGCAAAAAATTCGCCAGATCAATTTATTTTACCTGATAACAGTAAAAGAAAAATTTAAAATCTTAGTTGATCCAATTCATAAAAAGCGAAAGAAGAAGTAAGGTACAACAAAAGAATTACAGGGTCTCTGAAGGATGCAACATACCCAAGGCATGCAATCCATTAATATATGTGTTAATTTACTGTTTTAAATAATTGCTACAGACATGCTACCAAATACACCCCAAAAAACACACAGTGGGTTATTTCTTGTATGGCTGTTTATGTTATCCATTGCCAGACAGTTTGACACACCAGAATGAAAGTATTGCTAGCAAAATTACCTCCAAAAATCTGAGAATTAATCACTGTAGTTTTGAATTACAAGCACAATGATTTCCTTTGAATCATTCATCAAAAAGAGTAGGAATTCCATGGCTGTTGTGATTTCTTCAGTTCTTTAACTTTTACAGCAGCTGTTCAATGTCCAACCGCATGAGTTGTGTATTTCCAGAAGACTTTTCAAATAATCTCCAAGAAAAGTTAAAATGATATATGATACATACATCATATATATACATATGAGACTAATCTAACTTGGAACAGTCGACTTAAACCCTGAAGCTTTATTTGTATAATTTTTATAATTTTCAAGTTTTTAGTGAATAATCCTAAACAATGAAAACATCTATTCTTAAATAACAGAGAAAATATCTTTGAGAAGGAGCTGATGGAACAGGGGAGAAATTGAACATAAGCAACTTCATCAAAATTCAATTACTGCAAATAGATTCCTACTGTGGTCTAATTTCTACACAGTGGGCATGCAGGAGGAGGGCTCCTAACTGGCAGTGCCCTGGCTAAAACCACAGAATGGTTTTCAAAATAGTCTTTACATTTGTTTTTCAGAGGTATCCGACATCTTCCCTCTTCAGTGCATGGGGACAAGTCAGTCAGCACACCAAGGACTCAGCTTTAACCTGATTGTTTTCTCCCTCCTGTTACCTGCTTGAGAACCTTGTTCCACATTTCCCTTTTCCATTGGTTCCACAAGTCTCCAGCTCAACACTGAGTGGAATTCCTGTTATTACAGGATGACTTCTCTTCTCTCAGTGCCAGCCAGCATCATGAAGTTTGTTTGAAGTAAATTGTTTAATGGCACTAACATTAAACAGCACAGAAAAATCGCTCTTCTATTCCTTACCCTCAACTGTGTAAGAAAAGCTTTAGAGCCAGATTTTAATGGTCAGAGTTGTACCCACCTGCACTGCACGCACAGTGTTCAGTCAGCAGTGCTTGGCTGAGAGCAGCTGATGAACCAGACTCCTAAAGAAAAAACAGAACATTCTGAAACAGATTTACATACACATGGCCAGGACAAGAGCTTCCTTACATATTAAACGTTAAAATACCAGTTTACTATCCATAGGCTTATTACACTCGGATATTAAACTAACTATATTAAGCCTGACTTTTCCTTTTTTTTTTTTTTTTTGTTTGTTTGTTTGTTTTTGTTTTGTTGGGGTTTTTTTTCATTTGGGATTTTTTCTTAGATATAAAGAACTATGCAATTAAGGATGTAGTTCCAGTACAATATCAAATTTTGGATTTCTTTTATTAGACAAATATGGTCATACAACGCCAGGCTAGAAGCCAGATTTGCTGAAATTCAGTTATTTTACCTCACACAATATTTTAATTGAACTCTTTTTCCTGGTTTATTATAGAAACAAACTACAGGAGTATGGGGCCTTTTCCTGTTCTAAAACCAAAGAAAATTCAGAGTTGTTCCAATTTGAAGAATTTTTAAAGAGGTCACTACACAGTTGATTTTGATGCACAGAGGCAGAAATCCATTATCAGATGTTACATGTTCACATCACTTATAATAAGGCCTCCTTCTGCTAAAATATTTCAAAATGAGGAATTAAATAATTTCTCTACAGCTTTGACATAAAATGGCACAAAAGCAAAGCCAGCTAAATTCAGCTTCCATAGAGGGAGAAGTTCTAATCTTCAATTCACAATGCTTTGGAGCAAACTCCAGTAAAGGAAGTAGACAGGTTTTATGGTTTCATATTGAAACCTCTGAACTTCCCTATATCTAAAAATTTTTACAGAAAAACATGTCAACATGAGGTGCTTCACAATGCTGGGTCACTCTCACATATCTACTAAAATGGAAATTAGAGGTAACAGACAGTAAACTCAGGATTGAATCCAGGGAAAACTATCCAAATTAATGAGAAGAGAGGTAACCCTCCGCACAGAGCTAAGTTTTGGAGAGCAGGTGTCCTAGCAAAAAATATGGAAAGTTCCTGAATTCACCAGCAGAAGAAAGAAGGAAGTTTTCTCCTTTGCTCTAATGTCCTTGAAATTATGCATTACCTGCATTCATGTTATAGTCTCCCCAATGTTCTTCCTACTGAATTACTGTGGTCCCCCAATTTATTGCTCCAGACCTTTGTTCCCCTTAGTGCTGTGCAAGAAGAAAACAAAAGGAGAGCTCCTGCCCCAAAAACTTTAATTACCATGAAGATGAAGTCCTTCAAACTCACAGTTCCTTTCCTCCTCTAAAGAGTAGTATTTCTCTTTTCTTGTCCTACCCCCACTGCCCAGTGCTGTTAAATACATCTCTGAAAACTCTCATCTCTGTCCTGAATTTAACGATTTCCAGTTCTGCTACTTCATGTGGAATAACCAGAGAGCCTGCTTCTAAATTAAGAACTTCTTCAATTATCTTATTGCTTGCTGCATGTTAGCAGCATTTAAATTAATGAGAAGAGCATTCATTAAAGATAGCTCAGGGACATGTCTGGGAATACATAATGTGCATGCTGCAGCTTTTGTCACAGTTACTGTGCTAAGGAAAGTTCCACTTTAACCCCCATTTCTACAGATCACACTGTTCATATTTCTATACACCTTCTATGGAGTTAAGCAACATATTTCTTTTCTTTTGTGAGTTCTAGTTCGCTCTAAACATTGATTAGTTTAATTTTAGGTAATTTGCTTTTACCATGTTGTGTATCTTTCAGGCTAAAGTCTACCCAACTCAGCCTCCAGCAGGGCTGGGATTCCTATTTACAAAAGAAGAATGTATTTTATAGAGGCAAACTGTAAGAACATTTCTTTAGGACATGTATATCACCACAGCTGGTTTTAAAGGAGTATTCTGCAGTGCACACTAGATAATACTAAACCAAAAAGTATAAAACTTTACATATACATTTAAAGACATTTTTGAGTCAACAGATTTATTTTTGCTCCTTCAGACTAAGACCGTGTGTTTCAGGGTTAAATGTTAACAAGGGCTGCTTACAACAAACAGAAATCCTGTGCAGAATTTTCTGGTGCTTATTCTCTGAAAGATAAACACCAGTGTCTTCTGACATGATACAGTCACTTTGATTAGAAAGAAGTATCATTACAGAAGTGACACATTGAACCTATAAATAATTTGTAATTAGTGACTTTCTCTATGGATTCTTTTAGAAAATACTATCATCATATAAAAGAAAACTCACTAAATCAAATATACAGTGTATATTTCATTAAATCCAGGCTGTTAAACAGGTAGCCCTCACTTATTTCTCAGGGAGGAGAGAAAGGCAATCTGTTTAATGCTCTGCCTGGGGAGTCAGGCAGTCTGGATTCTGTTCCCAGCTCAGACCGACACCATTAGTCAACCACATCATTGCTCTGTTCTTCATCCCACATTCTTAAATGAGATAATAACATTTCTCTTATTATTTGGTCCCTTCCAAGTATAAGTTCACCATGACAGAAGTCCATTCTTACTATATATGTCTAACTCCCCTGTACCTTGCATTTTGTTTGGGTTTTCTAAATGATTCCTTGTTTTACTAATGACAGTGGAATTCATTGCAGTATTCATTTTTAAGACTAAAACTTACAATGAAGTCCCTAAAGCTGCCTAAATAAGAAAAAAAGTAGACATCCATAAAAAATAGGTAAAGAAAAAGGAGATAATGCAAACTTAGAGGAAAATTACCATCAGCAAAATTGTTGGAACTTGGCAGTCAAAAGCATCAAAGAGGAGAGCAAATCAGTGTAATTATGCTCTGGTTCTTCAGAAAAATGAGGAAACAGATTTACTTTCAAATTTTAAAATGTTTAAATAAACTTTTCCCCCCTTCTTTTTCTGCACCTGCTTACCCTTTGTTTCTTAGTTTGTTTTGGTTCTTTAGCTGTTTTTTCCTATTCTGCAGTGAGTTTTGCTTTTGCTAACAATAGCTCTCATTCAGGCCCTTTTTTTTCATCCCTTCATGGTTACACATTAAAAACAAACACAAAGTTGTATTCACTCAAGAACACATTCTCAGAATTGTCTGCATCATCTGGTTTTCTTCAGAGCATGTCTACTTTTGCTTCATATGAAGCCTAGTGAGGCTTTCCTGCCTACACTGAGAACCTGCACAGAACTGAGGACCCCTCAGGGTACATGGGAATCCTAATTCTGCTTGCTCTTCATGTATCTCCATTATGGATCCTGTCAGTAGCCTTAAGAAACATCAGACTGAGCACACAAAAAATACTGGTGTTTCATGGGCTAACACTCCCAAGTGTAAATCTCATTAAAATCCATGGAAGCTCCAATTAGCATATTTCATTAGAGCCTTGTTCAGGGATCAGTGGAGGTGTATCCATCAGCTCTTTTTCCAGCTGGCACACTGTTCCCAGCCTAAGCACTGGAGCAGCACCTCATCTGTATTCTGGGCCAGATATTGCCATTAAGGAATAGCCCTGCAAGGTTTCAGCACAAAGCCACTCACACAGATTGAGGCTTTCAGGCAGGAAAAAGGGCTCATGTTGGTCCCTCTGCGTTGAGAGAATATTCGCTCCATTTCTCAGACTGCACAAGCACATAGGCAAGAATTTTACTTCTGATGAAGAAAATAGGGTCAGTCCATCTTCCCAACTGAGATTCTCGGGCTGCAGTTGGACTTTAGCATATATTTACTGCTTGCTCTGCCTTCTTACCTGCACCTCTGTGACTGAACAAGGCTCCTGTCTCACAGGGCACAAACTTCCTGTCTTTAGGGACTACAGCTTGGAACAGGGGAGATTTTACTTTTGTCCTCTCGTGCCAATTTAAGTACTGCCAATGCAACTCCACTGCCAGGCATAAAGCATCAAATAGAAATTGAGATGAGATCAGCAGAGAAAATGACAAGACACAGCCCAGGGCAGGAACAAGTGAACTGGCCTGCTAGTAACTGGTTTGAAATATAAACATAACAAATTTTCTTTGTCCAATATCAATCTAGGAGATGTTTTTTGTCTACAAAGCACCATTTCCTAACAGGATACTGTGTTTATGCCTTATTACCCCTGCCTTTCCCTGTATAGTGTGTGTCCCACACTGAAAATTCAATGAGAAAGGAAAAAAAATGACAAAAGCTAAAATCAGACACAAATCCAAAAGCAATGGTTGTATTAAAATTGTTGAAATTTGTTTTCTCATTAGTTCCTCTTCCAAAACCTAGAATATATACCAAAAAAATACAAAAACAGAGCAAATACTACACAAGAAAAATCTAATTCTGGGAAAAAAAGAATTTGCTCTATCTATGTAATGCAATGAAGAATTTGAGAGTAGCAAATTTTCTAATGAACAGCTGTCACCCAGGATAGCTTGGGTGAATTCTAGTAGAGATTCCAAATTGAATGTTATTTTTAGTCATAGCTGGTATGGTCTAGGATGTCTCCAGAGTGAGGAAACCGAGCATGAGAAGGTGCAAGTGTTTCTTCCACAGATTAAATTGTGTGTCTACAGCTAGAAATAAAATTTACATCTCTCCCCAGCTTCTGCATTGCCTTTTCACCTGCCCTATAATTAGACAAAAATAAATAAAGAGGAAACAATGCCACAATACTTTAAAAATTAAAGAAACAAAAGATATCCATAAAACTTTGTTCTACCTATGTAGATTGGTTTGATGTACAGCATCACTCACTTCTGAAAATTAACTTCGCCTTCCAATTCCAATTTAAAATGTAAGTTGGTATCCATCATAAGAAAGGTGACAATATTATTTTAATTTAAGCCTAGATTATAAATTCAAATTAATTTGCTCAGCCTTCCTAATGATAGGGAAGGTGTAATTTTCTCTATAAATGATATTTTAATGGAAAAAGTACACTATCTTAACATTAATCTTGTTATGTTATTTTTAAGGTTGTAGAAAATTTAAAGTATTTCCTTCACCGATAGTACTTTATTAAGAAGTTCTGAATGAAAAAGATTTCCATTTATTTTGGTCACAAGTCAGACCAAGCCTGCATGCATTGAAAGTTGTGTTGACTTTGAATAAATTCAGTAACTTTGAGAAACATTGCTCAAATAGTAGGATTTTCACAATAGTAAAAATAAAGACAAATGTTTCCATACTTTCACATATTTGATTGGATATGCTTTTTTCCTAATCTTTAATGTGACAATTGCCTTTAATATTGAAATGATACAAAGAGTCAAATGAACTTCTAATAAGCCTAGAAAAATTACAATGTTAATATATAGCTTAGAACAGTGGAAAGAAAGATTTTCTGAAACAAGAGTTCAAAGTAATTCTCTAGAGATATCAGAATTTCATGTAGGAAATATTTCTTTCTTTGTTTTTAGCACAACATCTATACCCACTTTGGGCAATCTCAAAAACTACCCTGTGACAATAATTTATGCAAAAAGTACATGTGGCATGGGAAACTATCCTCTTTTTTTCTGTATCAGTTACAGAAATGATAAAAAGCAGTTTAAGAAGGACAAATCACATATGGGTGTGTTTTGGTGGAGAAGGATAGAGCGCCTAGAGCAGCATGCAGAAGAACTTTGCTGGTGAAATAACTTGACTATTAAGTTTTGATTATATTGATTCCCTTAGTATATTTAAAATTTAGTATACTTTAAACTCATGCTTGTCCTGCATCAATTGCAGTTGAGGCTAACATTAATTTAAGTCCAGATGTAATAAGAAAGGCTAGAAACAGAGGAATACAAAATCCCAGAAAGTGACTGAAAAATCCTAATTTTGTGCAAGCCAATAACAGCAGGGTCTTGCTAATACCACTGCAAGAGGACTGTACAACTGAAATTGCAGGAAAGGAACTGGCACAAGAGGAAAATAAATCAAAGGCTAAACAAAACCTTTACATAGGAGAAAAAAAAGAGATTAATCTGGAAGCTGTCAAGGAACTCAGAGAATGTAATGTACTGAATGAGGCAATGCCACAAGGAAACAAATGTGGAAAGAGATAAGAAAAGTGATGCAAGTGCAATAGGAAAAGCGTCGAAGAGCGACATAACTGATGAAGTGAAACAAGAAAACATTGGCAATAGCATGGGACACGTGTCATTTGTGAGATCATCAGTGAATGCTGCAGATCTTCTTCATATCAATAAGGAATCTTCCCCAAAAGCAAAGATTTCTGCTGCTTCCCATCCGAGTGTTAGTCACATACATTGTGTTTGTCAAAATACCTGAGAAGTGATGCTCATCAATTACGTGACAATTGTAACACCTTAATGGAAGTCGCTGCATTCTGAATAAGTTATTAGTTATTTAGAATCAGAAATATCATCAAGGAGGAGAAGTTTAGGATCTGGTTTGGGATGAAGAGCTGATACTGATGTTCTATAAAGCCAGAAGAAACTAAATAAAATCAAGAACATGACAGTTTCCATTTAAAAATAGCTCTGTGAACCCTGTGGAAGAACTGTATGGAGTCAAGTCATTCAAATTTCAAGCTGATGTAGGAAATACTCACTTTTGTTGCTGAAACACATTGATACAAGTGACAGGTTTCTGCATGCAGCTCCAGAGCATTCACAGCTCACATCAGCTTCCTCTTCACTTCCAATGCAATGTTCACCTAACAAAAACTAGGAATCAGAAATTAAATGTTTTTCCTCAAACTTCTGACATTTGGCTTTCATTCTGTCACTTCTTCAAGATGTTTGTATCTTTTGGTAAGTTATCCTTTAGCAAGAATCTATTTTGAGAAATCAATTCTCAGGCAGAACTAGTGCCATGATCACTTTAGCCCTTACAAATGTAATCGAGTACTAAAAGCAGTCTCAATCTGTTTATCTTCTCAGAAATACCATTGTGCATCTTTTACTTTGAGCTAAAAGGCTAATTTAGAGATGTGAAGACTTAATTCTGCTCATTTTATTTCCAGTGAGATTAACTTTGACGTGCGTATGGATCCCCATAATCCTGTGGAAGACAGCACCAGATTAGTCCTGAAGTTTTGTTAATACATACTATTTGTCATACAATAAATACAATGGTGTTTTGGAAGGAGAAAGGCTACTGCTTGGCTTTGTTTAAAAGTCAGAAGTAATACCAGACAATTGCAATTGTCTTTAAAGCAAGCAGACAAGGCAGAGTAATGAAAAACAATTTGCAGAACAACAAATTATATCAAGTCACAGACCTTTTTTTAAATAACTAATGTTTTATATGTTAAAAATGCATAAAAATAGCAAAACTCATAAAAAATGGTTGGTTGAATTGAACTTAATAAAGTATTATATTAACTTCTTTTAGTACATGGAACTATACCTCGACATTGTCCCGACAACATGTGCAAAGGTTCGTGTCTGTTCAGGTTGTCTGGTTTGCTGGTGAAAACAACACAATCCACACTCCACTTCCAATTCTGCAAGCACCCCAAGGTCTGAAACTCCACCTGTGCAGTCTTTCAGCACTAGTAAAGGTACTGAAGAAAAAAATATTTTTCATGGAAATACACCCAGACAGCTTCAGTGTGTTCTGATCGGCCTGTCATTTCCTAACACTGTAGATTCCAATAAAAATAACAAAATCTGAAGAACAATTATCATCTGAAATTTAGCACTAAAGATACACAGAACAAACTTCACATTTGCTCTACTCTACATTACCTTGGATAAATACGACACACACTGATGTGTGTAACAGTATTATTTTGCACAGGTCTGCAGTGGAGAAGAGATAATGGGTAAATTCTTTTAAAGTATAATTATTCTTATTCTCTGGTCTTTCATAGGTGTAGGAGCTCCCAGTATTAGATAGACATTAAAGCTCTAGCCTAAAATTAAGTTTCATTAAAATGCTTTTATTTGAAAGACATACTGTAAGTATGTATCCTTTGAATAGAATATATCTTTACCAACTATTAAAAGAAAAAAACAAGTATTTTACTGCATTTATCATCATTTATGCTACACAAAAGCACGTGCTACTGGTAAAGATAAAGTTAAACCTGAAAAATCCTAATAAAGATTCTTAGCAAAGGTATGTTTAAAGAAAAAAAGGCTTGAAACTTTGCATCCACAGACTCATTTAAGTGCCAGGGCAATTTGCACCAAGTTAAATGTACAATTTCATGTACAATATCAATATGATGGGAAAGGTACTGAATAAGAGTACATACAAAAAATGAAATATTCTCATATTCCTCTCACATACTTACATGGGAAGCTGAACTGAAATTTCCTATAAAACCCCCCATGTTATAATTGCAAACTGAATCACAAAGACTTAATTTTATTACCATGGGTATAATAAATAAAATCCACATATTATCTAATTTCCTAGTAAGCTTCAGTGTGCAATAATGAAATAAAAAGCTAAGACAACCAAAGGAATCTGTAAGAACTCCAGTTTCAAGATTCCCATTAGCAATTTGGGGGCCTTTGGCAGTTTGTCTCAGCAAGAACTCTTCCTGCTCCAACTGTAGCTGCACTGGATAAGTTACAAAGCATCACGTTCTGTGTGCCTTTTCCATCTTCAGTCTCACATGCTTAGAAGTTTTTTCCAATTCACAGTTAAATAATCATTTGCAAACTTAAGGATATCAAGAGAGAGCCTGATCATTGTATATTAAGCACTGCCTCATTCCTTTACCCGGCATAGATCCCAGAATCACACAAGAATCATCAAAGTTTGGAAGAGGCTTTCAACACCACTCAGTCCCAACCATCAACCTAACCCAGCCCAGAACAGCCACATTCCCCAGTGCTCCACGCAGATGGCTCCTGAACACTCCATCACCACCCTGAGTAACTTATTCCAGCTCCTGACCATTCTTCCAGTGAAAATATTTTTCTAATATCTAATCAGAACCTCTGCTGGCAAACCTCTAGGCCATTTTAGCTGGAACCAAGCAATCAGGGCATAGCATTCTACTGTGACTAGAGCCAAAGCAACTTTGAACAAGGAATTATTTAAAAAAAATGTACTACCTACAAGAAACTTGGAGGATTTATTTTTCTGTAATACTTTGCCTTAGTTGAACAATTAATTATTTTTGATTTCCAATGGCATTCAAACCCTCTCTATCTTTTCTAGGAAATAAGCAAATTTCAAATATTTGGTCGGTTTTCCTCATTAAGAATGTGTTGCAATTACTATCAGAGAATTTTTTATTTTCTATCCATATGAACTTCTAAAGGTGGTTTCCATTAAAAAAAACCTGTTTCCTAATAATTTCATTATGTCAACAACTTTGATGATTCTAAGATTAGGACAAGGCTATTAGAAGCTCTGAGTTCTAGGCTATATGATATTAGCTTCTCCATCAGAAATATAATTTAGTCGTCTAGCTAGAAAGAAATATGACTGCATCTTCTGAATGGGATCTGGTTGCAGACAAAATCTGCAATTTCCTCTTCACTTCAAAAAAATAAGTACACTATAATATTTCTTAGGTGTGTCCCACAGGGAAAACAGATTAACAAAATTCATTCTTTTCTTGTCCTTAGGTTTACATCTGAAAAAATAGAAATGTTCTTGTCTTCATTATCCCATTGTATCTCTGCTAGATGAGATAAAGTGGGTATGTTCTTTTTCCCTTTGAAGTTCTACCACTCATTTCAGTGACAAAGGGATTTGAGCTGTGTATTTAGACAGCATCTAAACAAAAAGCTTGAAAGGCATTGTATGTAGTTTATGCAGTAATATCCAGCCTCATTTGTAAGTACAAGATATCTTATTCTGTTATGAAAGAACACATGAATTATTAGAATGATCACTGAAAAGCTCACAATCGTAAGATCTTTACCATTAGACTACATTGTTTCTTATCAGGAGTTTTTCCTGTCCCTTGGGAACACTGTTTAAATTTAAACAACTAGCCATTGAAGGGCAAGGCAAGGGTTTTTAAGATACACTAGAATTCCTATTCTTCTAAAGGCATTAAAATTTTGCTGAGACACGGCATCCTGGGAAAAAATCAGATTTATTTTATTAAAGAAAAGGCAAAGTGGCTCAATAAGTTATCTAAGCCTGGTATCAACTGATCCTTAAGGGTATTTAAAAATGTAACACAAGTCTGGCCAAAATTAATGTGTGGGAACCCACTCATTTAACAAATGTAAGGAAATGAACTACTTTGCTGTACACTTCCTATAGTTCCCCCTTTCTTTCTCAGTCCCATTTGAGTCTCCAACTTCTGCACCACCGCCTAAAGTGACTCTCCTATCTCTGCACACACATTCTCTTGAAAATCCAATGATGGAAAAATTGCAGGGCTCACCCATCAGGTGTTGATGCTGTCAGGATGTGGGAAAAAAAATTATCACACAGTCCAGTGAAGAAAAGGGGTGGAAATGTTCCTTAGTTAAAGCAAATTAAAATGTTCTGTCAAACCTACATCTCAACAGAATGAAGAGTCCTCTCACAAAATTCTCACCAAACTCCAATTTTATTAAATTAAAATTTAGATTAAAATCCTGAGTATTTAGGATGTTTCCACTGTCTAAATTATACTCCAGGATTTGTTGTATTTAAGATGAGTTTGTACGCACTAACAGGAAGTTTAAAAAATGGAAATAAATTTATCAGTATAACTGCATATATACTCTCTTCTGATATGAAATACGTTAGAGATTATTATGTTTCTTCTCTTTAATAACCTTTATTACTCTAACTTGAAATTGGTTTGGGCTCTCAAAGCACCTGAAATGCTGAACTTTGATCACATGCATGTGAGTACCTTCCAAATATAACTCTGAATTGCCGTTGAAGGAGGGAAGAAGGGAGAGGAAATCTCCTCTGACAATTATAACATTAACCAATAAAAAAATCTCTCAAAAAATAGTAAACTGTAACCTGTTTCAAAATGCTCAGGTAGCCAAGAAGCCATCCACAAAAGAAAAGAAAAATCTTTACAGAGTTTGAGATAATTTGAAATAGCGCCAGTTTCCAATTTTATTTACCTGTGTTTATTATCACCAGAAGGATGGCTATGCTCATCGGAAGGAAACTAAAGCTGCCTCTCTGGGCTTGGTCCTCCTCTCACTTGGACTTATGTGAAATAAATGCAGTACAGCCCACCTATTCCAGAATCATCATGAAGTCTCTAAATCAATATTCATCACATCTTAGACTAGAGATTCTACTTCAATGAAAAACAAGATTTCTCTTGGACAATAATTACATAGACACCTCAGGAAAGGAAGTGTTGGGGATAGGGGAAATTGGTTTCTCCTCCATTTTCCTCTGAAATACTGGAAAATAAGGGTATAATCAGAGTGAAAAACACATAATTTGTTATCAAGGACTATCTATTCTTTTGTCTCTATTAGTAAAGCAATTTGAAGTAATAAATGAGCAACTGTAGACTGTAACAAGAAGAAAATTCAGACACACTTTAGCAACCGGATACCTTGCAACATCTTAGTAATTATCCCATATGTTAGTAATTATCCCATAATTTTATCCCATGTGAATGTGTGTTAGGGGAGAAGCCACTGCCTAAACATTCTTAGACCATTGGAGAGGCCTTTGCTTTGAGGCATTAACAAGCCAAGCTGTTCTCAAATAGGAATATAAAAGCACTCCCCTGCTGTAAGCACAAATCCTGTGCCAAACACAAAGGCACCATGAAGTGCTGTTTTTTTGTCTCTGAGCTGCGCTGGTCACCAGGACAGCTGTGGTGACCTGTTTGAGTCACTGCACAGCCCCAGTGCCTGGGCAGAGCTGAGGCTCTGTACTGCCTTTGCACAATAGACTGCCTGAGTTATTTTGATTTCTTTTCACCTTTCGCAGTTTTACGTGGAATACAGGCATAATGACCCACTCCACCCGAGCCAGGTATTTCCTGGTAATTAATTAATGGCAGTTAAGGGATTTTAGATTTTCTGTTGGCACTCAACTTAATGAATTATCCACCATCAGGAAATACCCTCCCTACTTGTCCTATCTGCCAAAGCACTAATTAAGCATCTACTGTTGAAAAGCAAACAGCATTTTGATGTTGCTAGTTTAATGCATTTCAATTAAATTAATCAATTAAATCGTGTAGTGCTTAAAATCTGAACAATAGACAATTTGCATTGTGTAGCAGTGACCACTTTTATTGCTGGAAACAGACTATAAAATAACAAAGAAAAATATAAATGAAGCAATAAAAGAGATGGGCAACTCTGCCTCCCATGCCTTTATTAAATTAACTATTCATTATAGATATGCATAATATACTCATAAATATTACATATATCCACAATAATTTTACAGCTGAGTAAAAATGCAAAAAAAAGCCAAAAATTTAACTGAAAATATTCATGTGTTTGACTTTTATCTGCTGAATATGGAGAAAGATGTAAAGAAAATGAGAGAGAAGAAAGAAAGGAGGAAAGAAGGGAGAGGAGTGAAAGTGTTGAAATGTGTCTCATTTTGAGGAACTAAATTCACAAAAACTATTTTAAAAAATGAAAGCAAAGTGTTGCTGCTCACCTTTGTACATTACAATTCAAAGATCAAATGGTAGTGCCAAGATATTTGGGACTTCAGGTCAGTGCCTCTCAGCACATCAGTAGGAACAAATGTTCAATAAAATAATCTTCTTGAGCTGTTGGTCTCCTACAGGAGATTCTTATACTCTACAGAACACACTGAAAGAAGCAATAGAAACTATACTATTTTAGAGAACATGCAAGTACATTCATTCCACCAAAGAATGAAAGTATGAGCATTAATGACATCAAATCTCAGGCACCCCAACCATCCCATCAATCTCTTGTGCACCATGTTGAAGACAGAAGGAAGTGTCCCTGACTGCTTGGTTTTGAGCAGCTTCTTCATTTCCATTGTAGCTGGCTGAACTGGGTAGGAAAAAAGATAGAAACGTGAACAAAACACTAACATTTTATGGAAAATAAATTTGCTTCATGCTGGTAGATATTAAAATAAATTGCTTTAATTTAAAAAAAAATAAATCAATCTATGTAGGAGTAAGTCATATTTCTACAGCCCGCTCACTGAAAGGAAATTACCCTCAGGTCTCACTGTTGTTGATGTCCAGCCCACTTTACTTAGGCTCTGTATTTATGTCTCCTGCAGAGAACAAACCTAGTCTTAATTCTGCCTGCCCAAGAGATGTGCTCAGCCATGCTGGGGACTGGCTGAGAAAACACTCAGAACTTCTTTTGGCTTTCTTACAACCTTTCAGTCTCTCTCACAAATGTGAGACTCTTGAAAATGTTCAGCATGGCAAGCATTAGTGCCAATTACTACCTTACATCAGCAGCAGCAGCCAGAGCGAGAACAATGGGAGCAGTTTCCGGGAATGATGAGGAAGCCTTTGTTTGGATTATCCCTTGCTGCAGTGACTGCCATTGTGCAGCATCTTAAGCAGCAGGTAATTACTCATTTTTAGCCTCTGTTTCTACAATGTCTTTACAAGAAATGAAGCTTTCATAGCCTTAAAACATACACCACCTCTTGCTTCAATATAAACTTGGCTTACACCCAATCAAGTGTTATAAGAGAAGTTAAAGAAAGAGGTATATTTTTCTTTTTTTTTTTTTGCAAAAATGAAAAGCATTCGATTTATCAAACATTACTCACTTCTCTTAGTTATCCAACATTTCAAAAACTGAGATCTCCTGCTAGAAAAATTACACCTTTTTTATTAGATTGCCTTAATTAATTGCAAAAATTAATTTCTAAGCACAAATCATGTGCTCTTTACATATTAATTAGTAGGAGCCTGCAACAGTGCCTAAGCAGTCAGTGAAAGACCTTGAGCTAAAGGCACTTAATGAACCAAAGCTTTTGTTGTTTTTCATCAAGTTCAATAGGTTTTTCAAGCTGCAAAGGAAAAAAATGAAGGGTTGACAGAACATACAATTCTATTTCTTTTCATCTATTCATAGAGATATTCAAAAGCTGTTGACCTGACACATTTTGCATTTCAGCTGAAATAGAGACAAACTTCATTTCAGCTTCAGTAGCAGTGTATCTTTATTAACCCTAAATTCTCTTGAATATTCTGCCTGTAATTTGATATTTGTGCTACAGGTCAGCAAGGTTTGCAGCTGCAGTAACAAGACCTGAGTCAGTGGAATTAAATCTTTTTTGAGGGAGCAGATACTTGACATATGCACTGTAAAAAGAGACAGTATTATGGTAAGAAAAAAAGTTGATGGATAGAATATAGGAATATTTAACGATTTTTTACTATAAAGGCTAATATGCATATATTTTAGGTTGGACTGCAGTTAATTATCCTGTTAAGATGAATTATCATGTTTCATTCTGGAGTAACCACAGAAAATTCCTGTCTCAGAATTTCTTTTACTGTTAAAACTCTGCATCCATCTAAATTTTTTTTTACAGAAAAAAAAGGACCACATTCTTCTAGATAACTAGTTTCACCATTACAACCACCACATAAAAATAAAGCTATGATTAACAGAAGCCAAGTTTTAAATTATTAATATAGAACTCTATATGCTTCTAAATGAAAATTCTTACTTTCAAATATATTAGAATTCATTTTTGGGGAAAATTTTTTATGCACACTGAGCAGCAAGGTTTAATTCAAAATCCTTTTTACTATTTTTGGTACTCTACTACTCATGTTATGATTCTGTGACTAGAAAATGGAGCCACACACAGAAGAAAACAAACGTCTGCATCCCTATTTCACATGACTGTTGGAACCTGCAAAGAGGGAGTTTTGAAATTTCAGTGCTGTCAGGCACTGACTCCCAAAAGAACACTGCTTTTGACCTGAGGCCTTGGAGAAGGCTTCCAAGATTGAATGATAGAACTAGAATCACTGGTGTGTAGTTTGAATAGAAATGCAATATCACATAGTGAAGGGTTTGGAATTTGGGGTTTAGATAAATAGCAAGATGGAGGTTTTAGGGCAGAGGTTTTCTTTCTTCTTGTCCCTCTTCTTCTTGGGTGTAGGTAGTACTTGTTAATTAAATAGGAAATGCCACACTGTGGGTCATGGCTGTTTGGTCATTAAGTCAAAAGTAAAAATAATATAGGTGTTAGTTTTTAATTGGAAAATTAAGCCTTAAAAAGATACACCACCATTTCTTCATTTTTAACATATTAGTTGGAAGTACTGTAGCACTCACTGTAACATAAATAAGAATTAATAAACAACTAAGTCCAAACACAAAACTCCATCTCTCGTGCATTCATTCCAAACTCTGACTAAAGGGAAAAAAGAAAATAAAAAGTAAAACATGACCAACCACTGTGCTTCTACTTCAATCCCAAGACTACTCTGATTTACAGCAGGCAGTCAATGGCTCCAAATAACTTAAACTGCAGGAAAAGGGGGACAAAACATCCTGGCCAATTTCCTTCTGAAGATTAGCAAGGCAATCGAGAGAGTATAGGGAAGGGGACACCAATGGTGAGGTACAAAAAAGTACAACTTGTCTCTGAGGCACGGATACCAAATAAAGAGGACATTTAGCTCCAGAAATCCTCCATTTACATCACGATTGCATCTGCCTCTGCATTTAAAACAGTATTTAATTAAAAAAATACATCAATACCAGAATGGAAAGATTTAAAGTCATACGTTAAACTAATTTATGTCCAAGTGTAGGCATGTGGATGAATCCAGGTTTTGTTTTTCCTTTCCCAGATTTAAAGGGAGCTTGTCAGGACCCAATGCATGCAAGCAGCACATACCTAAAGGTATCCCACACTAGGTGCCAGCATTACTTATTGTGACCTACAGACAATGATGAGGCTTGCACTGCCTACGCACTCCAGCCTTTGTAGGGAGCAAGCTGCCAGGGCTGTGTCTGGATGATTCTGTATCCTGTGGGCTCTGACAGGACTCCTGTGGGAAGCAGCATTCCCTGGATGCTGAGGGGCTTGGTGCCACACAAGTGAGGTTACACAACTCCTCACATCCCGCCCATGAGTACACAGGGAGGGCACATCTAAAACAGTTTGTTCTTGTACTCTCATACAGGTAGACTATTTCATGTTTTCTCAAAACACTGCATATAACTTCCATATCTGTTCAGGCTCTGAACCTGATAGGAAGATGATTTTAGGCAGGGAGGAAGTAGTTTTAATGAGCAATAATCCACTTTATGATCAATAAGGGATCACAACACTTCTTCAGCTACTGGAGTATCCACCGAAAGTATCCAATGAAAATTTGCAAGGGAAACCCGCGACTCAAACATTAAAAAACCCAACATCTATACAAAGGCATCTAAATGTGGTAAAGCACATCAAAATGCATATATGTATATTTTCAATTCATTTAATTGCCCATAGCAGAAGTTCAACACATGATCCATTGTGGCTGCAATAAACAGGTGTGAGTTCTAAGCCACTACAATTGCATGACTTTTAGATGGGCAGAAACACAAAGTCATTCGAGAAATAAGCAGCAAAGCAGTGGGACTGACAATGTGATAGTTCCACAATATTAGTTGATTACCTACTTTTTAAAAAATATATACCAAATAGAAGATGTCAGTAAACAAGAATCACTGAACACCAGAATTCATGAAGGTTCTAGTGGGACTGCAGAAACAGTCTATAGCACTGAGCCAAATTTTACATGATAAAAATAATAAAAAAATACACAAGCAGAAGTGTAGACATACACACAAACTTCTTTGCTGAAAAATGTCCTCATGTTCCCAGCCTTTCCAGAAAATAACTTAAAAACACAGCCCCAGATCTTTTGGATCAGCCTGGAGGACTTCAAGGTCAGAGAAACAAGCTGCAATTGGAAAGGGTGTAATGAGGTAAGGTCGTGAAAAATTAATAGGAACATGACCCAGCACCACAGAGCAGTGAGGTACAAAAACAAATGGGATGGGAAGGCGCCAGCCAGTGGCTTTCCTATCTAATCAGCTGTGGCTCTGATAAAGGAGGAAGTAAGTTAAGGGAGGGAGTCTTCAGCACTTAAAACAATCCCCAAGATTCCATTTCTACAGTGGTAATGTAGTGTCTTTAGGATGGAGGCCAAAAGCATAAGTAAAAGGAAGCTTAACAATCACAAATTGTCAGCCATGTATTTGTTCATGGATAATAATGACCTATTTGAACCAGGACAGCAGATATGGCTTTTCCCAAGCTGCTCAGCACTGCCAACACAGCACTGCAGTCTCTGAAGCCTCACAAAACAACATGATACACATCTCTACCCTGGCAGGGTTGGGCAGGTGCATTAGAGCACCCACTCCTGTGCTTTCACACTTCTTAAATATCCAATGACATTTCAAGCATGCTGTTCTCATTCGTCACTTTTGGTAACATTCACACGGTCACTCTGTTCTAGGAAAAATCTGGCTGAATCTGAGTTGCGAAGAAGCAATGTTTCTTCAGATTTCTCCAAATGCTCTGAAGAGATCTCAGATTTAATTAAGAGGTGATGAAACCAGCTTACTGTAGCTATACAGATTAACTAAGACCTGCCACCCACCCTGCACAAGGATGCAGAGACAACAGAACCCTACAAGAACCAGACACACATTTGCTATTCTCTGTGGGCTAGCATTTAAGGCAAACTGACCACTAATACATTTCCATGGCTACTGTAGTTTTACTCTTGTAACAAGAAAAAGTGAGTTCCAAAAGAAAACAATTCCCAGCAAGACTTGAAGTGTGCAACATGTGAATGGAGAAATCATTACTTGCATCATAAGCTATTTCATTGTTCCCTGCTCTTCCTAATTTGCATTTAAATTTGCTGTTAATTTTTCCCTTGTCAGGTATCAGATATTGCATTTTTCTACACTTATTTCTTATTTTAGGGTCTTTACCCTCCTGTGTTCCAGGAAATCCCTGATGTTATTACCTGCATACTGAAGCCCAGAATAGTTACTATTGCCCTCACTAGGCTTTCAGCAGTAAGCATATATGATACTCAAACGATGTCAAAGGTCTTCAAGACCATTTCTTATTCCAATTAAGTCACAAAAAGCATGATCTACATAAACCTGCCTATGTGCAACTGAAAAAGAAGTGTTTCTAGACTGCTACTGTAAAAAAAGGACTAATGAATGATAGAAAAAGTTTGGGTATTTCAAATATTAAATCCTCCTTGCTTGTGAACATTCTTACTTTTTCCTCTTTAAGATTTGCTTCAAGATTCATTATCTCTTTTAATATTACTTATAAATCTGAAAATGTATGAGTTAATTGCACGTGCTGTTGTTATCGGGTGTCAGTTTTTGAACTAGCTGCCTGCTTTGGGAGAGGCTGATTTCTTTTGTCAGGGAGCAAGTTGTTTTGTCTCTTGTATGGAGAGGCATAGTATTCTATTGCAGTACAAATTAAACAGAGCAGTGAAACAAAATGGTCCATCTGTGTACTCAACCTTCTCTTCCCATCATTTCAAAGACATCCCTTTGCTAGAATCCTGTGCCTATTACCTGGATGGTTTTGAAGAGGAACAGCAGCCCATTGCTTTCCATGCTTCACAGTGAAGTTCACCTAGCAAACTGTCTGCACTCAACACCTGAGGTAATTTTACCTGAACTGATGCAGTTTGCTCTGCATCTCATACAAAGAGACAATTATTATCAAGAGAAGGCAGCAGGGAGCTTTCTCACTGCACAGCTCTCCAGGATCTCTGCTCCTAGAAACCAAAGGTGACCAGCAAAGGAGGGAGGGAACTTGCAAACAAACACAGAACTTCTGTCCAAATATCCTTATGTCGATAAGGATTCTCCAGGAAGGTTCCAATTTTTTTTTGAGAATTCATTGGTAAATACATTTCAGTGCTCTGCTGCATTGATTCTTAGCAGCACTCCAGAGCAGAACTGCAACATATTTGAAACAATTGCTTTGGCTTTGATTCAATAATTACTTTAATGAGAAAAGTGAGCTGTTTATATTAAGATGTCTTGCTTACACAAGACAAGCTGCTTCATCGCAGCCAGAATTCATTAATCATTATTAAAGCTGGAATACAGAAAATTACAGGCTCCAGCTTCCCAGGACTAGGTATTTTTTAAAGGCTTTAAAGCAAAGTAGCTCTTTCATTCACATGCAGAGCAAACAATATGTTCATGATCATTCATTTGAAAAACACGAATGTATTTGCCTCTTCCCTTCTAAAAGCAAGTGACTGAAAAAAGCTATTTGAATATTTCAAAGTTAATGAGAAATGTGGCTCAACTGACTATTCCACTACATTCTAGATTATGTTCACATCGCAGTAATTGTCCTCTGTTGTAGCCTGGATAAAAACATTCTGAGATAAATTCTGTGGTTTGCTCAGTTCCATGTGATCCATTATTGTCATTTTATAGTCAAGCGTAAAGCATCTTTTAAAAAACAATCAAGCTGACAGTATCTCACACTTCAAAATTACTTAAAACATGCTAGAACAACAATAAAACTAAAATCCAGACAAGAAAGAAACCTTCAAAAGTTTATATGATAAATAAAAATGTTATGAAAAGAGATAAATATATTATTTTATTTCTTAATTATTTCTAAGTCTCAGTATGAATTTTAAGAAGACTTGTTGTAAATGTTTACTTGAAGTGTAAAGTCAATATCCATAAATTATTAGGCTGCATGTGAAGCTGCTCAGCCTAGCAATTCTCTTTCAGCAAACGAGCTTCTCCTTTCACAGAGAGGATTATGAACTGGGAATTATCTTGGGAAAGGCTTGCTCATATGTTTTTATTTGTTGCTACACTCTATTTATTTATTTTTCTTTGCCTTCCCAGCCAAGTAAATGACTGCCTTTATGCTCTCTGGATCATTTCACAACTAGAACATCTCAAAATATTTCGACAGCAGCACTATATTTTTTCTTTCTTCCTATTATAGGGAAAGGAGGAGCCCTAATATTCCTTAAGAACAAAAGAGAAATTTCATAAACTGGAAGAGGAAATTTCAGACTGTCATGGCATGTATATATACAAAGGATGTTTTGCACTAGACAAAAGTCTCTACTGTTCATATTCTGATGGCCTTATTGTCTCAAACTAGGATGGAAAATGCAGAAGAAATAATACTTCTTTCTCTTGAAATGAGATTCCTGGAAAGTAAAAATCAGGCAGTGAAGAATGACAGCAATAATTTCCAGACTTCAAACATGTGACATAAATCAGCCAATGTGCTGGAAAGCTAAGCTCTGCACTCTGGGCAAGGAGAGAGCGAGGCAGCAGAATAAAAATCAGTCACAAACCAGGAAACATTTGCTTTCTGCCTCTCACTAGATCACAGGATGGGGTTAACTGTCACCTGAAAATCTGGGACTGGGAGGCACTTTCTCAAGATGTAAGAATGTGAATCAGTTGACCAAAGAGTTAAGTTGCTCCCATAGTTGCTGGCTTCTAGCACATGTGAAAAAGAACCCAGCCCAAATCCAGTATGCTGGATTACTGATGCACTGATGCTGGAGAAACCTTCTCACTCTGTTTCCTATTCACTAGAGCACCTTTTCCACAGCTCTCACTTCCCCAGAAACTGCAGGGAGACACTTACTGTAAAGCCTTCTTGCAGTATTCACTACAAGCTTGTTATTTATGATCACATTAATTCATATTACCAATCAATTATTCCTTAAATAATGGCCCTCCCCAAACAAACTGGTGTGATTGTACAGTCTGCTTCCAAACACCTTCCTTGATAAACTCTTCCCGGTTTAAAACTTTTCACCACTGCAGGAACTGATGCATTTATTCCAAATGGCAGAAATAATGGCAGCTCTGTGCTCAGTGACTGAGGTTTTAATGCTTGCAACCAATGCATAAGTGTGCCAGCATTTTCAATGATATGCAATTTATGTATTTTTTTGGAAAAGAAAGAAAAATTACTGTCACTCGACTTACTGCTTCCTTTGATAACCCCTTGTCTATGCAATTAATCACCAGCCATGAAATATAACCATAAGCTACAATTAATGTGATGCAGACACTTCTCCAAGCATATAAGTCACTTTTTTAACAGTAAGCTGTTGCTTGGTATGAAGTTTTCTGGCTTTTGTGAATTAAGATAAAGAAAAAATAGGCACTTGACCTGTCAGCCAAGAGGCCATGAAACCCTTGATTAGACAAGCAAAGATACAGCTGGTCAATTTGCTCTTCATATATTTCAAAACAAATTAGTCAAAGACTTTATTATACAACAATTGTTTTGTGAGTCTTTTCTACATTATTTTTTCCACATGTGCCTTATTTGTGGTTCCAAAAGGAGGCTCTTTCCTCAGTAAGAGCACATCTGCTCCAGGGGCCTGCCTATTTCTCAACCAAAATAACAGCCCACTATAAGCAGCATCAAAATTAATTACTATGTAAATTATTCTGTTTTGACAAATATGATTTAATGAGGGGAATAAGTAGTTCTCTAAAATTAATTACTTCTTTGTAAACAGACAACTTTCATTCAACCAAACATAAAATGAAGCATTAAATCTGAATACCTAATTTTGATTTCACATCTAACACTTGTGCTTCTTATTTAGCTATTTTCCCTCTGATTTGTATCCTTCAGGGATAAGATTTAGGCACAGAGAATCCCTCCCAAATCAAAAAGATGCGTAAATGGATTTTCAAAGTTTGTTTAAAAGCTCCAACAGTTCTTTTACACATTTGATCACTAAATATTGAAAGTGTGCATTGGCAAATACTAGCCCACCAGAATGGGCATATTTCAGAAATTCAGATGTTTGCTTAATACAATAAATTAAATTGAAATGTTAGTGGGGTGAAGGTTTTAAATCCACCCCCTCACCACTATAAGATTTTTTTTTTTTAATTTGGATAATAATAGGAGGATGAATAAGGAGATTTTTACTTTTTCCTTCTATTTTCATCTGTAGAAGTCCTGCAAGTTTAATCAGAGTTGGATTCTGAACAGATATATTCAATTTAAAATAAAATCAAAATACATGTCAAAAGCTTTCCTAAATATGCAAAGACCTGAAAAAATTATTTCAGGTCAGAACAGCAAACATCTTTCCAAATATTCAGGATTTTATATTATTGATCAATCTGGAGACAGAGTCAGTTCTTCTACTGGGACCCCTCTTAGGGCATTACACACAGTGATTATAAAACTGCAATGCTAAGGGTGAGATCCTGATGGAATGTTCTTGAACCATCAGAACAGAGAGGCCATTGAGACCTCACAGTCCTGAGGGGCTGCATTGTCCCTTCTGCTCACTTTAAATACTCCCTTTTTTCCTTCTCATATGTAATTATACACTGCAGGCTGACATCATACACAACCACGTCATGAGCCTTGTTGGCTTTTACCATTAAGGGATTTTCCTCAGAGAAAGAAGAGACCAATTATTCATATTTGAGAATTCTGGAATTTCTCCTCTACCAGGATGGCACAAACTGCTGGAAAATCCTTGTTTGAACTTATAATTTTAGCAACACATTTGTAACCACAAAATACAATAGGTATTTTTCACTGTTTCACATAACACCTGCAAAATCAATAGCCAGCACATCTATCACCTGCAGCTAGAAGGCACTTGAATTTTATCCCCCAATTTTCTGTGACTAATTTATTTTGCAGGTGCCTTTTTCAAAATAATTTACCTTGAAAAAAACCCTAACCAAACAAACAACACACCTTCTCAGTCACTGGTTTGTCTATTTGCAAATCTGGGCTTTTGCAAACCTGATCTCATAGTGGCATAATTATAATATTGGTTTCATGACTCATTCAGTGATTACATGCTAAATGCTAACTGGCCACTCCTTGTCACTCACTATTTGCCAACACAGTGTTTATCTAAACCAGAGTGTGCTGACCAAAAAGCACATGCTGTTAAAAATGCACTTAAATTAAATCACGAAGTTGCTCTATTTTTTTTTAATATCCCTGTGTAATTTTTGCATGCGTAACACAAACACTGAAGTTGTGTATCCCTTCCACTGTAAAATCAAAACAGTATTCGGTTTAGTTTCAATTCTTTTCCATTGCATTTATAGCCAGAATGAAGATCCAACCATAAAAAAGACTCACTGCCTTCAGATGTGCACTGACTTCGGAGCAGTGATATCTTCCAAAGTCATCACTGACAACAAAGGGTGATTTGCTCCCTAGAACTGACAGTAAGTTCGATACACTTCCCATTTTTTTTGCTGAAGGAGAAGGGGGGAATGAGAGGAGAGAGAGTAGGAGGTCCTTTATCAAATCACAGCCCTGTTGCTCTGCCATGATTTGCTGCGTGCCAGTCCCCATAGGCTGGGGAAGATTTTCTTCACTGCTACCTGTTTTCCCCCAGGTTGTGCCAGGTGGGCTCAAATGCACAGCAACAACTCAGTGCTGGGCTTTCACTAACACAGAGACTGCTCAACCTCTCCTTGAGCAGAAGCACACAGAGCTGCCCCAGGCCAAGGTGCTTCCCAGGGATGTCCCAGCCTTCCTTTTGGCGAGGCCACACAAGTGAGCCCAGCACACCCTGCGCACTTCTAACATCCTAGCCTATCAGGGTGAAAGTATTAAAGCTGAACAAAACCAGCTCTCTTAATCTCAAGATACTTGGAAAGTTCACATAGTGACAAAGTACAAATAAACAGCAAATTTGGGTGCTTTTGGGAAATTAAATTCAACTTCCTCTAACTAATAAAGCAAGGCAAAGATGGAGCAGGAAGAAAAAAATTTTAAAAAACCAGAAATATTGTTCAAACAATACTTAAATATTGAATTTACCATTGATGCAAGTGGTACAAATTACTGCTTGTAAAACCATTTAACTTAAGGCAATCTACTGGTTACATGTAATTGTCATACACAGTTCGATCCACACCATACTGTTCAACTGCAAAACTAACAGAGCTTTGCTACAAATATATGCTGAAAGGCACAGAATCCATACTCTTTGTCAAGAGAGTCACAGATGACAGACCAGCTTCCAGTATTTAATTTGGTTTAGTTCCTTCTTTTCAGCCACCTGAACACTGGAACAGGTTGCTCAGCGAGCTGGGTAGTCTCCATCCTTGGACACAGCCAAAGTGGAGCTGACCCTGCATAACCTGCTCTAGTTGATGCTGCTCAGAGGAGTGATGCCTTTCCCTGCTCTTAAAACATTGCGAGCAGACACAGTTCAGGGGATAAGGGGTTTTATCTCTGTATTTAATAGGGATCCTTATGGTGCACTACTTCACCAAGGTAGAGATGTGCTGTGATGCAAACCCATGATTGATCATACACACAATTACAGACCTTACAAATGAGCTTGTCTACCAAGGATGCCCCAAAGGGAGGCCTGGATGAATGGTGTGATGTTCCCCCATCCAAAGAATTCCCCACTGGATGGGCCAGATCTCTAGTTTACAAGATATGTTCTAGGGAGGAGCTTGGTTTCCCAGGACAGTGTAGGGCTTTCTGGCTTGCTACTACGAGGCTTTTTGGATGTTTGGTCCCTTGGCCTAAGAGAATACCAGGACTATGCTAAATTATCAGACTTAAGGAATTACCACTACGCATGCTAAGAATACTCAGGATACATAAAAGTTATATAAAAGGTATATAAAAGAAAAGGTTAAAAATCATCTTTGCATAATGAGTAGGGACACTTAACTAATTAATCTCAACAGGTGCCTTGAAATCTCAACCACTCTGTAATTATAAAGGAAAGGTTCTCAGACGCCAAATCCAGAATGGTGGAGACTTGTATGTCTGAGTCCTAAAGATGCTAATAACCTCTTTTTCCCCTCCCTTTGGTTTTTTTGCACTAGAACTTCTAGACATGAGATTAATAACCCTAGTGAGACTAAACTTTATATTTGAGATGTCTACTGTAATGATCTTCATTTATGACCTTAAAATGACCCTGACTTGCATTACAGTATATCTGAAAATATATTTTTCTAAAAAGCTCCATGTTGGGAAAAAAACTCCCAAACTAAACAAAAAAACATGAGGAAAAAGGTTCCTCTTACATTTCCATTTTTAGCATTAAGCTTGATATGACCTTGAATTTCCTATGTTATAATCAGACATAAATAAGCACATTTACTGATGAGATTTTACTTATTATGGGGGAGGACAACTCATACACATTTTTAGTCTGATTTCACTCTTATAGTTTTCTAGATTCACTTTGGGTTTTTTTAAATCCTCAAAACTGATGTATTCCACAAATACAAATACCCCACACTTATAAGCACTCTCTCTACGTATATATTCAGTTCTCTCTATGTACTTATTCAACCTGGGTTATATTTAGCATATTAAGGTTAATTGTTGTAAAAAATGCATTCTAGATGAACTGTTAACCTAAAGAAGACCCATAACATGACAGTGCTCTAGGTGGACTGACTGTCACACTGACAGAAATATTTGAGAACCTATGTAAGCTCTGATTTTATTTTTTACTTTGGTGTATGTTAGGCAGACAATGAAACAAGCATTCTTCTCAAAAGTGAGATTTCCTCATGCTGAAGGAGAAAGAGTAATTATGGCTTAAGAATATTTACTATTCAAGAAAATTAAAACAAAAGAAACATTTACATGTGATACAGTACACAGACCAAAATAAGTTGTCTGTAGGTACTGGTAAAATTCTGGTGCTGTTCAAAGAATATTTTTAATTTCACTACAAACTGATAGCTGAGCTGAAGAATAAGACAGAAGTGCCGTATTGTTCAGTTCAGCTGTAGGAATTTCTTAGCTTTTCATGTAAATAACCAATACAAGGAAAGGACTTAAGGGATCAACAATGTAAAGAACTCCTCTGATTCTTCTCCATTGTGACTATCACTCATGCATGACTTGGCTTTATAAGTCCTTAACTTTTCATCTGATTTTAAAGCCCATGGAAAGCTCTGTTGCCCAGACCTGTTCACCAATAAGCAAAGTTCATTTGCCAAGGACAGCTAATCATCCAAAAGTCAAAAGCAATGCCAAATAGTTACAGCACTAAGAAGCATTTAGTTATTCTCTTAAAATATTTTTGAACTCAAGTGTCTCAAGTAGAAGAGGTTCATGATCAGTAATTCAGAACTCAGTTTAGTAGCTGATAGTCTACTTTTATTTATATAACCATAATATGTTTTTTACTCACTAATAGCAAACAACCTACAGCTTTCTGCCTCTGGCTTGGTATGTTCACCTTTAGATATCTGAAGGATTCAAGTTTTGTTTTTAGTAAGAGTGGCTAATTTTGCAAACTAAGACATAACTGTATGAGTAACTTAAAATGCTCAAAGCAGAAAACCAATACATACAACTATGCATAAATTATCACCACTCTGTGTAAGAAAGCACTTTTTGAAGTTACTTTTCCAGACATTCTTATTGCCCAGTAATCCAGTAAACCATTTTGTGCTATGAAATTAGCACAACCTAAAGTATAGACCCGCTGGTCTTAAGGTCTATTGCAAAGCAAATTAGATAGGTAATAAAAATATTTTGTTCATAGAGGCTGTCTCTATGCAGGAAGCTTATTCATCTACATTAAGAACAAAACACTTCTGATACTATCAAAAACAGGATGCTGGGATAATAGAATGTAATATTTTGGACGTGTCTGGAGGTATTCACTTTCATTTGGACAATTTACATGGAAGCAGAAAACGGAAGGACTGAGATTGTTTATAAAATACCTGTGTCTGAGGCTCAAGCTTTGACACAGGTCGGGAGAATGATGCCATGGCATCACCAAATTAAGGCTACCTAAACTCAGACATGCTCGTTTATCAGGCACCAGAGTGAAGGCAGTCCCCCCCACCATGAGCAACCACCATCAGCAATGTTGATAGGAATCAGAGAACTCAGCTCCATGAGTCACACACCTGCATCTGAGCATTTTACTGCAGTTCAAGATCAGAAGTTATTTAAAGACCACTTCTGGAATTAACCATGTGAGACTTTAGCACCAGCATAAGTGACAATGATTTCATATTCAACAAATAAATAATGAAACATGATTAACAAAATGTAGATCTTAGACCATTCAGTTATACTTGGGAAATATCTGGATACTAAATTATGTTAGGTCTGCATAATTAAAAGATGCAGAGAAATCTGATCAACAGAACTGCTTCCTCTCTCACAAACACTCCATCTTGGTCCAACTGGCCACTTAAAACTGCTAGTTTCACTTTGAAATTTAGGTGGCTTATATCCCTCAAAGTGCATTTCCACTCTTTAGAGCTGTTCTACAGACACTGGATATATTGCACAATGTATTCCTTCCTTAATTGCCCATGCTCTCTAACACACTAGAGCAAGGAAAAGCATTAAGTGCATTTGAAAACTGACTTATCAAAAAACCAGCAAAAAGTCTTGCTATCTTAAGCAACACAAGGGTAGCAAAGTGAAGCCTCAAGCTGTCACTTTTCTTTGCAGTTATGGAATGGAAAGAAACCAACTGTCTGTAACTGTTATTTCACAGTTTTTGTCAGGTTTCAACAGTTGGTATCAAACCTAGAGGAGCCCACCCCAGCTGGCTATGTATTTCCCTGCAACTCTGCCCTCCAAGTGCCCTCATTTGCCTCATTATACTCAATTTGGGTGAGGACACCAAGAAGATGCACTCAGCACTCCAGGCTCTGGTGGGAGAGTGTGATCACTAAGATGTTATTGTTGGAGCTTTTGCAGGAATAGCTTGCCTTTTCCCCATTCTCTTTAACTTTTGCCTCCTACCATTCTGCTGTTGCTGGCATCAGCCAACATTTCCCTGAGTAAAGCTTCAGGCACTCTCTGGCAAAACTTCTTGGGCAAAGGTCTGAGCAACAAGCTGAAAATTCTGTAGTAACTTTATTTATATATATCTCCACTTTTCACATTCAGTAATTCACCGTACCAGAAACATAACAGACATCCCAGAAATCACTGAAAAAGAGAAGAAAGGCACCTCTTCCTAACTTCTGTTTTTCAACTCCTTAGGCTTTTCTCATTCCAATTAGAAGAGACATTTCTAACCCCTATTCCACATCAGCTAGTCCATGGTTGCAGAAATTTAAGCTTAGCTCAGAAACACCATCTTCATGTAAGAATCAGAGCAAACCCTCAAGCTTCATCTCAAAGCAAACCTCTCAAGCAAAGCCCAACAGAGAAACCCACACAAGACCCAGAAGAAGGATGGTTACATTAAACACTAATCCTGAAAGTCCAGGCATCAAAAATAATTTCAAAATACCTCTGAATAGTCTATTTCTCTTACCTCATGAGTTATGGCATTGCTCCCATTTTGCTTACAGTCTAATACTTAAAATAAGAGTTTGGAATGAGGGACTCTCAGAAAAATAAAATGAAAAAACCCAAAACACCATGTTTCTTATTTCAGAGACACTTCTAGAAGTGGAATGCTGAAAATTAATATTTACCTTAAACTAAAATCGGGCACATGCAACTTCACATATTCCTGTGCAGGGGAAAAAAAATAACTGTTCCAATTTTTTTAAAAGTACAGTAGGTTTCAAAATACTGGAACTCAATGTGAGAAACTGTTTAAAATTGTAACTTTTTCAAATTCTTGGAAGAAAAAAAGACTGTCAGAACTATCATCCTCATTACCTAAATTCACCAGATACAGCAACACTTACTTTTAATGGCCATTTAATTGATGCAGTGCTAAAGTAAACTTCAGCTAAAGAGACCATTAAAATACATGCAGAAAGAAGAGTGAAGGATATCCCAAGATTAAAATTATACCAGTGGCCCAAAAGACCTTCATTGAGAAGGAATATTAAAATGATTGTGATTAGTGCCCACAAGAATCTGTCATTTCCCTCTTTTAATAATGTTTATGCAGGTTACAGGGTTTCCACAGAGACATCCAAACCACAAGGTAACTTGTCAAACTTATAACAGAGTTCTTAAAATAAAAAGGACTGACCTCAAGATCTCACATTAAAACATTATATTCAGACAACTTAAATGCTCAGGTTCTATTCCATAAATTACATGCACCAACCATTTTCATTCTATTCCCTCTGGACTTAGTACTAAATAAGGAACAAAATTACACCTATTATGACAATTAGCAAATAACACCCTGTATTAGCACCCTTTTGCTTTCCAATGCATTACTGAAAGACATGTCCATTATTGCCATTTGCAAGGCCATTTCTACAGGCTCTCCTAAGTGTGGCTTTTTGTACAATTGTAAGTCACTAATTATGCTTTTAGGGCAGTAGTTTAGGTTCAGGGCTGAGCATGGTAAAATAGGGTGTATGAAAACAGGTGTTTGGGCTTCATGCAAGTATGTCTGTATTAAGGCCCCTTTGAGGGGATAACATCACCTTAAATAACTTGGACACTGAAACCCTGTGAAGGTAAAGAAGTTGGAGAGTAAAATGTAACCATGTTTTACTAATGGTCTTTTTACTTACTTCTCCATCTTCATCACATTTCTTTTATGCAGAACACCAGATGTACAGTGAAAGGATCATGTAAAATTTCACATATTCCTGTGCAGAGAAAAACAGTAATTCAGTTATACACAAAAATAATAAATCACAGATGCAGAGAATGGTTGAGGTTGGAAGGGACTTCTGAAAATCATTCCTTTTAACTGTCCTGTAGAAGCAGCACAACAGACTAGGCTGTCCAGGGCCTTGTCTGGCTGGGTTTTGCCCATGTCCAAGGCTGCATAATCCACAGATTCAAGACTTCGCTTTACTCAGCCAAACCCACCTGCACTTGGCACAAATTTGGATTTAAGATGCCTAGAAGTCAGCATTTTGCTCCACTAAGTTCAAAGTTTTAACAATGGCACAGCTTCCCAACTATGGTCTGAGTAGTAAGTACTGAACCAGAAAAGGAAATTTCTCTTAGTGTGGCTACTAAGTCCATCAGTTAAAGCAGGAATCATATGAGTTTAGAGGTCCAACTTTTTTTGCTGTGAGGGCTAGAGAATTTGCACAGGTTATCAAATAACATCTTCAAGTTGCTTTGAGGTTATCAAGCAATCAAATGCTCCGAACGAACTCAAAAGATTTAAAAACAGTCATAAATAATTCTTTGTTATTTCGGTAGTGTGTGTGGAGTCTTTAGTTTTTTTGTTTTCTGAAAATGAAACATTAGATATGGGATTAAGATCTGCTCATAGCAACAGTTCCCACAAATACAGAAAGTAGTTGTGTCATCCCCTGTGTTCTGTCCCTACACATTGGGTGGAAAGTTTAGAAAATAAATCCCTTGAACCTGAATAATCAGTGCATTGGGTGGAGCACTCACTTTGCAACACTGAATATTCACCTCTGGAATTGAGTTCAAGTCCAAGTCAAACTGATGTAACAGAAAAATCTTCAACAGAGCATTAATAACAAAACATCTTGTCAGAAATCAGCTTTAGAAAGATAATGCCTACAGCAAATATTTTTTTTATTTTTATTAGCTGTTGAACCTTATGTCAGGGTGTTATGGAGCTGTGGTCTAAAGGATAAATACTTAATACCTTGTTAGGCCTTTCAAGATTGCAACTGCTAGATTAGATACTAAGTTTGTTGAAACTTTAGGTCTTTGTTGATAAATCTCTGAAAGATTTATCAACTGCAAATCCAGCTTCACAGGGAAAAGTACGAAGTACCAGGCCTAAGAATAAATATTCAAGCCAAATTCCTGTAAAAAAATACAGAGAAATACACCTGTATCTCTTCTTTTTTTGACTGTTATCATTTTCCCTATCTGGAGAAACCAGCTCTGTCTGAGTGAGAGAAAATCCAAAAGGCAGGAAGGTACAGAAGTGCTGCTGAGTGTTACTTTACCATACTTTTCACATTTTCTGGATCCAAACAGTATCAGCAGTGTGATATCTTGAGAGAGGTGGTGCTCTGTGTATGTTTGATTTTGGCAGGAAAAAAGATGTTCTAGAAATCCTGCTGAACTCCCAAACTGAACTGCACAACCACAGGTTCTCAACAGATAGCTGTGCTCTTGAATGTTAACCTGTGTTTAAATATGCCTTTTATATTCATTCAACTTTATAGTAGTAAAATGTTTGGTTTACTTCTGCTAATAACAATAATGCAAAAGTCATCATGAGACTGCTTCAGATGTATTCTGAAAGCAGGGCAGCCACAGGGGACCTACCTGAGTCTAAATTTCTCAAAGTCTCATTACTACAGAAACATACATTTGTCTCAGACAGATAACAGACAAGTATGCAATATTTAGACTCTAACTACAGCCTTGAATAAGGCTTTAAGTCAGCACACTATAAGACAATACAAAGCGAGCCAGTGACTTCAGTGTAACAGGTGACACAGAGATAGATTTTCAAACCCCCAGGCACAATGAGTCTGAAACAAGGTGCCTTAAGTTCGAAAATTAACATGTTAGAGGAGTTTGATCAAAACTACACTGCCCCCTCAGTGATATTTGATACCCCTCTTCTGAAATTCAAAGACAAAAATGCTCTGCTATCAAAAAAGACTGTTAATATTTAGTCAATAGGATGAAGAAATTAAGTATTCATTTTCACCATATATAAGGCAATGTTCTAGGAAAAAGGCAGATGACAGAACCCAGTTTCTCCCTACTGTCTACTATAAAGATTTCCATTAAAATAATTATGAAGAAATGGCTTGAAAAACATTGCCCCTTTCACCCACCTCATGAAGGTTTTGTTTTTTGTTTTAATTTGAAGCAGAAAAGAAAAACTGGAAGTGAATATTTTTTGACAAACTTTTGTGATAAAATGGAGCCCATGTGACCCAGCTGAGTTCACAGAAGCATGCTTTCCCTCTGATTAATAATAAATCTGGCTCTAAGGAAAAGTACTTACCTGATCAATTGATCGTCTATGAGAGGGAACAGTGCAAACTTGGGAAGAAAATGCTTTAATTTCTGAATAAATATTTTTGAACCAGTATTTTATAAATATATACAGTAATTTCACGATTATAAG
>VRYO01002782.1:1307408-1412805 GCA_009812075.1 Sialia sialis | reverse complement strand
AAATTACTGTATATATTTTCTTAGGAACAGAAAATTTCAGCTCAAAGCCTGAATGAAAAGGAGAGAGTTCATCAATAACCCTCAGGCTTATTTGGCCAGAAAAGCTTTATATTTACATTCCTTACTCTGACATTTGCTTACTTGCTGTCCTCTGAGATAATAAAGCAGCAGGTCACAGTCTGATGATTTCAATTCCATGGGGGATTTGGATAGGATGTTTCTTCTTAGATGGATAATTTCATATTTATATTAGTGTGACAGGCATTAGAGTTCACAGCAGAATCACAAAAGGAGCTTTTTATAATGTACCAGTTTACCAATAAATGTGAAGCAGTGCTAATGAATGGAATAATTAATTTTAAGGCTCATTTCAGTAACCTCTGTTCTGGAAAATTCTTCCATTATTCATTTCATTCCTGCCTATAGGAGGACAATGAGGAATTAAAGAATACTCAGAAGCTGCAGAAACAGGTTTTTAAAATTTATTACTGTTCACAGTTTTTTCCAAAATTGTTACTGGCAATTCACACTGGCTGTGGGATTACTGTGTCAAAGCTTTGATGCTTGACAAAAAGAGATGCAGAACATGTAAACATGTGAAATTATACCTGACATTTTCAAATTTTAGAGAATCCCTAGGTTACCATTTTATTTTTCTTATTTTTATTTGAAATATGTATTTTGAAAATAGTTCCTGTCAAGACATTGTCAGATTCACAGTGTTCTCAGAAAGTGTTATTTTGCCCAGTGAAGAAACTCTGTCAATATACACTGAGCAATAATTTAAACTGCTTAGTACACCAGAGAGAGCAGGCAGTCTGACAGCTGAAATCACCATCAGGAACAGAGTTCAGCTGTTTGAAGCTCTGGGAATCACATTCTAATGCCCTGAATCTATCTGCCTCTCTCTTTTTGTCAATACTTACTCTCAATGAATCTACAAATACATCATGAAATGCTTCCTTGTGTGAAGTCACAGGTTAAAACACATTCCTCTCTATGGAAAAAAACTTGTCTTAGGCTACAATAATATCCCTAAATGCACTATGGAAACAGACTGGGAAAATCTTGAGATAACAGGAACTGCTGTTATCTGAATGAAAACAGGATAAAGTCCTAAGGAATATTTGCTTGCTCTGATCAGTAATATATCCAAAGAGTACAAAAAACCAAGATGTTATAAAGGGTATTTTTTATGTCCATCAAAATTTATTCTGAACTAAGTATGTTCCAAGATGTTCCATCTTTCTGGCTGAATCATTCTGGATGCTACTGCTTCCTCATTTGCATTGGTTCAGCATTTTGTGCATCTGCTAATTAATGAATTATAATTAATTAAATATGCTACATTTGTTAAGTATCTGCTGGGAAATGCAAACATACAACTGAGAAGAGAATTTGTCACAACTAAAAATATATCAGTGAAGATCCCCAATGTCAATCACATCCATTAATAATTGAAAAAACTTTACAACACTTCAGTCCTACTTTTACTATTTATATTCCACTCAAAGAGCAGTGCAGACTCTGTGGGATTATTCCGAAAGAAATACAGCAGGAAAAACAGCTGAACTTAAAGGAACTTTGGTCCTAAAATATGTTCAGCTATGATTAGTTATGTTTTATGTTTCTAATTTCTATGACCCCTCTCAATACAGTCAAATACTAAATGAACAAATAACAAACTTCATTTGTATGATGATAATTCCTGCCAAGAACTCTTGGTACCTCACATATAATCATGGTGGGTAAATTTTAAAAGTCACTTAATGATGAAAGCTTTAAACTCGAAAATACATCTGCATAACTATGCAATTAAAAGTTATTTAACAGCAAAACAATCTACATTTCAAAATAGACAGAAGCAGTGGTAAAAGTTTAAAATAATATAATCAGAGTATTTTATTACAAAATTAACCAGCACTAGGCTGCTCCAAGCTTACTACTGAAGCATCAATAATTACAAAGCTCAATTATCACACAAACTGGATGGAAAGGAAGAGATTAAATATGTTGTGTGACTTCCAGAGAAACTAAAAACCTCAGAGCACACAGCTCTCACTGTACTTTCAAAAGCAACAGATTTTAGTGCAGCCACTGATTTAGAAAAGAATTTCCCAAGAAAGGCAAAACATCTAGCCAATGATTTATGACAACGGTAGGAAGTGCACTTGGAGCTGGGGCTGCTCACAGAATTTTTGCAAGTATAGCACAAAAAATCTCTTCTGTACAATGGACTTAAATGGGTGAGTATATAACAAACACAGCATTCTGCAGCTCCATGAAGTGAGAACAAAGAGCTGACTTATTTAAAATTTTTGGAAAGATTCATTAATACCTTAAAATATGTAGAATTGCTTACAGGAGAAGTTAACATTTCTACCAGAAACGAAGCTTTCTCATGGCCATCAGTTTCTGCCAGGGATTCATCTCTTTGATTACAATTTACTTTCTGGTTTTCATTTTTCACGCTTTCCATGGTAAATGTGATTAGCTTAGCTCTATGACTTAAGAGTATTTTCCTCTTTATATTATTTGTATTTGATGCTCCTTATAATCATACCCAGCTTGTCTTTGTTTTGGAAACCATGAGTAAAAACATTCTTACGCATAAAGCTGGAAGCTTTGATAGATAACATTCAGCTGATATGTAGATCTTCCTCATTTCTCTTACATTTATTCCCAAGATCACTACATCCAACATTTCTTAGCATCAGAGCCCTAGTGACTGCACAGTGAATAAAATCCATTTGCTAATATTAAAAGCAAACGTTCCAGTATGAAACAGAAATTAAATAGAAAGAATACTACAAATAGTGCCCACTCAGCTTCCCAGTAGTTGAAGTCTGCACATGAGGCACTACAGATAAAGTCTAGGAAGAGTTATCTGGGAATAAAGGCCATCCTTTTATTCTGTGATTACACTGACTTATCAAAATGAACATGTAGCACCCACTCATCAATGTTTATGTTGTGCCACTAAAGCAAAAAATTAATTAATGGCAATACATGTTTAAACAGAGTGTTTTTGACAATTAATTACAAACAATCCTGCAGCAAGGACAGGATTTGTAACAGGATAGTAGGATTCTTAAGGTATTTTAGAATATCCACTTTTAACTCTGGTATTAAACAGAACAATTGTTTGGTTTGTGGTTGATTGTAAGGATTTCTCCCCTGAGATTCAGAGTGATTTCATCACTTATCAGCCAAAAGATGCATCAGAACTGTTCTAATGAAATTAGCTTCCTCCAAGACAGAAGTTTAAAACTGAAGGAGGCAGTTCACAATTCACTTTTGGGAAAGAAGAAACTGTAATGACATTTAACTAACTTAATTTTGATGTCAAGTTGTATAAGAGTTTTATAATGAAATAATACAGAAGAAATCTACTCTTGAAACTAAGATAAAATCTATTACTTGACAGATGATACAGGATTTATAGAGGCATCACAGAAATATGACATGATTCTTTTTAATGAATGGTTCCAAAACAAATTAGGTAATTAAGTGCAGAAAGCACAGACGAGAAAGTCCCACATAAATTCTGTTAATGACACTGATGTCTTCAAGAAATCCACTGGCATATTTATTGTTTTAAAGTAATGTTTCAAAGCAATCACAGTAGAGGATTCTTTCTTTTTCAGTCGCACATCGATTCAAAGCAACGTGCTAAAATTCAGTCCATGGTCAAAAGGCAACATGTGGCAGCCACCGTAAACAGTTAAATCTAACAACTACATCTAGTAACTCTTTAGCAACAATGAGAAAACTTAGAGGTCTTTTCTCTCACAAAGGGTATTTCAGCAGAACACAGATTCACCCATGGGACTTGGGTGCACGGACAGCAGAAGAACCACAGAGAAGCTGTTGTTTGTAAAGCATGGTTCATGGTTCAGTGGGCTCAGGATAAAAGGACCCTAAGGAGCCAACTCAGCACAGGGGGCACCGAAAGCACAGCTCTCTCCCAAGCACTGGGCAGTGCCCTGCCCTTGGGCCTGGCCAAAGAACTGGAGAGCCCCAGATGCAAAGTTCAGAATAAACTGTTAAGCAACAAAGTATAGCAGACTTCACGTCCCCATGAAACACTCACTAAATGAGATATCCAGACTTTTATTTACATATCTAACTGTTCACACTCTGGGTTTTGGAAGACCAAGTGAGGTAGAGCAAAGGCAAGGAAGTGCTGCCCAACACTTGGTTTCTCTGACGTATTATTTGACAACTGAGTCACAAAGATGCCTTATGTTTTCAAAACTGCTGTTGTAGCACACTAGAACAAAAATTAAAAGGGGAAAGGCAAAAGGAAAGTCAAATGTTTTCCAATTATTTTTAAATCATTCTGTAATTATTCCTTTTTTCCTGATCCAACACACTTGGGTCAGGAAAGGATTGTTTGGAGTTGTTAGAATCAGATGCAAACAGGGCCCCTTTAGCACAGAACATCCTCAACATGGGACTGGTGTCAGGTTATGTGTGTGGATCTACATAGAGAAAATTCAGACTGGGGTCATATAGGCTTCTTTTACCCCTGTTCATAGTTATATAGGCAAAGGAGAAATAGTACTACAACTAGTAGTAAGTACTGCTGAAAGTGTTTAATATTTCCTTAATAAAATCCTATCTAAAAAAGTTGTTTCCTTGAAAATAAACAACAGAAGATATTTGTTACTCAATGTTCACACCACTTTTTCAGCCTTTGAATTACCTGAAAAGCTGCCAGCTTTTCCACGAAAACAGAGCATAGTGTCTCTGTGCTATTTTTCTTTGAATATGCTCTTGGTTTATCCAGTAAAAAAAACATGTACCTCTCCAGCAAAATACTCTGGGCCATTTGCTGCAACTTTGGCTGGAGCTTTGGCAGACTTCCAGGGCAATCCACTCAGCACGTTTCAAAGCAACCCAGAATCAGCAAGCAAGTTGAAAAGTTCTCAGCCTCTCCTTGGGTTCACACATTGGCCTCAAAATGGTTATACAAATGTAAACACAATAGTAATTTTTTCCAGTGTGCTTCTGCAGCACATTTTCCATTTTAATTTTTTTTTTTGTTAGGCATTGGTTGCTCTGCAATATGAGCCATTGCACGGTAAGGATGAACAGGGAGATTCACTTCAAATCCACAATCCTGATCTAAAGCAAAGACTTGGTGAAGATGCACTCTCTTTTTATGTTATTGGAGAAGCTTAAATACTTGTCTCAAGTTTGCCTGTTAGAGCTGAGATTATATCTGATTATTTCCTTGAATATTTAGTAAAAGTGAAAATCACCCAAGATATGGGCTGCTGTTCAGCCCTCAGACCAGCCAGCCAGAGAATTTGAACCCTATTCTGGTGATAGTCTTCAAAGAAATCTGCAAGACTGTCACCTGCTAAAGTCAGGGATACCCTTGCTGCAGAAAGGGAGCAGTGTGGTAATAATTATTCAAAAAATACATTATTTAAAAATAGGGATATAGGCAGAGATAGGCAAAGTCCCTTGTTTTATTTGAAGTACAACATTTTCTCCTTTTTCCTGAGGGCAGTTTTCTATATCTAGGGACATATGAAACACTAATCCACCAATCAAAACACCAAGAATTCAATTCTTACAATTAACAGATTAAATGATGAGCTATTTTTACAATAGGGATCAAAACAAGAAGCTGAAGTGCAGCAAATTATGCTTATTCTGATATTTCAAAGACCTGGTGATATATATACCACAATAAATACCAGTTTTAAGGCTCTTCTATCTCACTAATTAGCAATGAAACTGCGTATATTCACTTTACATTTAGCAAGACACATATAGATGTTATATCATGAAATCAAAGATTACACAGTTCATTCTCTAGTCTTTTAAATGGGATAAATTGTTAAGAAATCTTACTCCTTAAAAACACAGCTTTAACAGACCTTTAAGCCATTTACAACACTGCTTATATTAAGATTTCACACTTTAAATTCTTGTTAAATGCACTCAATTTGTGAATTACTACCATTATATTTACTATGGCCAGGATAAAAATCCTTTCTCAGTGGGAAGAAAACAATCTGACACCTAAGGAAGTATGCATTCATGTTGAAGTTAAGAACTCCCAAACACAAACAAACATTCAAATCCTATCAGCACCTCCAACTGTACTGTGTTCTCATGTCCTGGGAAAGCTTCCTCTACTTCTGTCAGCATATACCAACATTTGTTTTTCTGCAATGCAGCCTCTTTGTATTGTTTATCTTCTGCAAAATGAAGTTATTATTCTTTCCTTGACAAGGAGTTTCTATGCAATCTTAAGCAATAGATTAATCCATCTATTTTAAAATCACATATAATCAACTCTGCTTTTAAAAACCATCTGAGTTTTTAGCTCGTTTCATAGTTAATGTAATAAATTAAAACTTGGTAAGCAAAAGGTTGTGTCCTGACTGAAAAGACCTCTTGGGTTACATTGACTATGTTCATACTTTTCTCTAAGGCTTTTCATCACATGTCTCACATGCTGAGACTTTTTAATCTTACTAGCTACATTTGTTCAAAAAATCTCAATTCACAAAAGACTGTAGCCAGTGCTGCAAGACTGAGCAATACAGACGAGGTTTCTAGAATAGAGCAGGTCATATGAAGCACAGCTCCTGGTTTTGTACTTGCCTCCAGGTACAAGAGCACATATTTAATGAACAGATGCTGAATTGCCCAACCACCCTTCATCTGCAAGAACAAACACAGATTCATCTTCTTTTTTTGCAGGTGCAGTACTATGAGCTTCAGCCAAATGAAAATTCAGCTTTTATAATCTTCAACACAAAGCAAGGTTCTTCTAATATTGTTGTGCCTATCATAAACGAAAAAAATCAAAGTAACTGACTACCACACATAAAATTAGTGTTTCTTGAAGCTCTTCATAAAACCAAATGTTACATCAGTGTCTCTTTTAAGTACACTATGATGAATATTTCTGGTGACCTGGAAAATTCTGTATTTCAAAACTTCAGAGTTTATTCTAAATATTAACCCAACAAATTTTTTTTTGTTTTCTGTTCTAAATGTATTGATTTTCTTTAAAAGATAATGTATTTGCAGTGTATTTTAATCTCTAAACAAAAGGTAAACACTGTCATGAAAATATTCTACAGGTAAAAGCTAATCAGAATAATCCAGTTTTAATCTGTATGTTTAAATCCCATCCATTTTAAAATCTGGGGTTTAGGCTGTTAAAAACTTTACACTTAGTGCAGAAATTTTCTATTCTTTTCAAATTACACAAGCCAATCATTTTCCATAATTATAATTCACAATAGCAGTTTGCGGAACTCAAGAGGCACTCAGATCTGCTGTCCAAGCTTTCACCATTTTGCCCTGAGTTTTATTTTATTCTAAACTACAGCAAATTAAAGATAAATACTTTCCAGAGGGAGAACACATGCATGGGAACACACACACAGACTTTCCTCTGAACTTCTCAGCGAAACTTGTAATGAAGCAGAGGGGGATAATGACTACACATAATATAGATTTTCTTTTTTCGTTTTTTTCCTGAAAACAGAGATAGCGTCTTGATGCCTTGGCGCTGCTACAAGTGCCCCTCCCCATCTCAGTTTATGCAATAAGTGAGTGAAGGTTATGAAAGCTTCGCCCATGTTAGGCTGTGAGACTGAGGTCATCCTGTTACACTGAATTCACAGATTTCCCTTCAAAACCTCCTTGCAAGCAAGGAGAACATGCTGACCATTAACCACTTACTCCCTCCACACAGCACAGCTAATATACAGAGGCAAATGGTTTGTAAACTTTAACAGGTTGGTGGTTTGTTTTTTAAACAGAAATTTCTATGAATCACAGTCACGTGAAGATTTCTTTTAGGGAAAGCACCATTTCTGGCACAGGCAGCCTCCCAAACAATAGTTTAGTTTCAGCAATTTTGGCTTTTTTATGAGTCTCTCAGAACAGTGCTGTATTAAACAGCACAGGCGAAAAGAGTGACACCAAACTGTATAAAAATTAATTTAATATCTGTTTGGGCCCGTAATGATCTCCAATACTTGTCTGACTCTATAGCCAATACAGAATGTTGACAAAAGAGCTTGAATTTCTCCTTGCTGTTAAGGCAGAGTACTTGCAAACTAACTGCTAAACAAAGAAACTCCACATTTTCATACATAACTTTTTTTTTTTTAGTATTGCTAATTCATTTTTTTCTGAGTGAAAAGGTCTTTTTCTCTTTTCTATCTGTCCCAAATGAATTACAGTAACCAAGTAAAATCTTAAAACATCTTGCTCACCACACACATCCATCAAAAAAAGATCTGAATGTCAATTAGTCCCATGCCAGATTAGGAGAAAAACAACCACAGATGTTCTTTGGACACATGATACAGTGAGAAATATGCCTGAATACCTGTCCAGTATCAAATATATTTGGAAATACTCTCAAACAAAACTGAACACAGTACTGAACTCAGAATTAATTCACAGCAACCTGGACTATGTTCTCTTAAATAATCCAAATGCCCCCATGGGGTATTTATCGAGATGCACAACATTTCCTAGACTTTCTTAGCCTTTAATGGCAATTCATCATGGAATTGTCCAAACTGCTGCAGCTACAGATTTGAACCAAAAGAAACAAATTTAAAAAAAAGAGGCTCAAATAAACAATTTAATCTAGATAATTAAATTTTTATAGCTTGTGTTTCTAAAACCATAGGCTTACGTGTATTCCTTTTTAACTGCACCTTTCCTAAAGAACGAATTTCATAATAAAAATTATCCTGTTTGTGTATCAATTTGTAATCTAACTGGCAATACAATTATCACAGTTAAGGGAGGGGGAAGAGGGAGGAGGGATTGTGGGAGTTCTCCAGAAGTAGGAAATACTTGACTATGAAGTAGAAGCAACAATTTGTCAAACATGATCAATTTTAAAAATGATTTTGTCTTTTCCATCCATTGTGCAGCTGAAAACTCTTATTTGTGATGTTATAAGACTATAAATCAAGCAAAATAGGAAGTGCCTCCTCAAGTCCTCAGCAAACAGAGTACCAGCTGCAATAATAGTATTGTGGAATGAAAGCTTTGCTATATTAAATTTTAAAAAGTTTGAAAAATTAACAGCCATTATACTAATTGTGTTTTATTGTGCAATAATAAAGTACTGTTCTACTTGGCAGCTCCCAAGTTTAAGTAGAGAATTATTCAATGTATTTTAGCATTGTTTACATTTAGTTTTAGACTAGCCAAGATGGGTTGTGTGACCCTAGTCCCAGGTCAAATAACAGACCTTCTACCATATTATGTGATTTAAAGGAAAGTCCCATCTGAGCTAAAATAAGGAAGCTGCAAAGGAAAGAGGAAGCAAGTTCAGGCACCCTCCAACACGACTGATTGTAATAAATCAGCTGAACAGAAAAGTGAAAAAATATTCTTCCTAAGATATAGGCAGGATGTTTGTCCAGCTCCACAAAACCATGCTCAGTTACTGCATTAGCAGTTTTACCCTTGTGCATGTTAATTCTGACTTTAAATGGGTTTATACTTAGAAAAAAAAAGATTAGACTATATCTTTTCCATCTGGTCTTGAAGCTAAAGATCAAAAAGCAAGTGACATGCTTCTGTCATTTGAAACTTATTCCAGGAATCAGTGCTCAGCTGCCACACAAGGAGATCAAAGTTCCATCCCAAAGCCACTCTACGATTTCCTAGTGAATTAATTGGGGAGAGAACGAACAGTTACTTCCACAGAGATTTCACCTGGAATGGGGAATAAACAAATGAGAAACATTAAAGAGAGAAGAAAGAGACAGATGGCAGTTAGAGTATAACTCTCATGGCCAAGTCTTTAATAACCTTGTTAAAAATAAGGCCTCTGGGCATGTTACTTGGAAGCCATTTTTCTTTTTCAACTTTAAAGTTTGTTTGTAATTTGGCATTGAAAACTTCTCTATGCAAGAGAAGATTCTTTCTGCTTATGATTACCAAGCCCATAAACCTAAAATCTAGACAATAGATTTCAAGTCCTCTAATCAAAATTATTTCCCCTCCCCCTCAAAATTTGCGAAAGAACTTTGATAAAAGCCCATTTTCAACATCAAGCTGTTGTAATATCATGTTATTTCCATAAGACAACCTTTAGGAGCAATACAAAATAACACAACTTTTCAATGTGGCATACAAGTCAAGACTGAATAAGTCAGTCCGTTCTGTGCTGAAATAACTTACAAAGAACTGAGATACCAAATATGTTGTGCCATGAAGCATGCAAATGAATTAACATCTTCTTTCTCTGACACTTTAATGACTATTCTTGTCTACATTCCTCAGAAATTATTGAATTAAAAAAAATAAGTGTGTGAATAAAATATCCTGAGAGACACACATTCTTCAAAGTACAGTTTAAGCTTTTACTACAGGTCTCTAGAGAATTCCAAATGTTCTGGAAAGCATCAATCTTATGTAAGTTATTGTCTAGGAAACAGCTGCCAGATGGGTTGTAAATATGGCTTTCTACATTTATATTTCACATGTCACAGCCATCTTTGATTTAGTAATGCTTGAAACCTGTACAAAGCAGGTGCTTTTTTTTTTTTTTTTCTTTTTAATGCTCAGAAGACTGCCACCCCCAACTAGATAGCCAAAGTAAATGCACATGGTGTTCAATGTCTGTATAAAGGATTGGACAGATGGAATTGAAAATACGTACAGCAGAGACAGGAGACTCCTTATGAAGAGAAAGCAGAGCAGGCTGGAGGACTGGGTTAACAAGAAAAGCATGAGCTTTAGAAAAAGTACAGTAATTTCATGATTATAAGCCGCACCTTTTTCATTGAAGAATCCAGCCTACCCCAGTAGTGTGGCTTATATTCAGGTGCAGCTTATCTATGGACAGATCCCGGTGAAATGCCAACCTGGAAGTGAGAGCCGGCCAGGGAGGGTGCCTGGGGCTGCATTTAAAGGCTTCTCTGGTCTATGAAAACTGTTTGTAACTTGAGCACCTGACATCAAACCCAGCTGGCAGCGATTCTGTTACTAATTTGTTACTTCCTTACACATGGATCCTCGCTTAAAAAAAAAAAAAATAAATAAATAAAAAAGTGCGGCTTATATTCAAGTGCGGCTTATATATGGACAAATCCCATGGTCTTCCTGGCTACCCGGCAGTGCGACTTATATTCAGGTGTGGATTATAATAGTGAAATTACTGTAAGTGTAAATCTTTGCATGTGGGATGACATAAAGCCAAGCAGTGCTCAAGGCTGAGCTCTCACCTGCTCAGGTGTGGCTTTGGAAGTGCTGGGGAACAGCTGGGGAAAGCTGAACACAAGCCTGCAGCTGTCTCACAGCAAGGATGAGGGCAAACCCTGGGCTGGGTGCGTGAAGGTGTGTTCAGCAGATCAAGGGATGTCATGTTTTCACTCTGCCACACCCAGAACTCTGGGTCTCTGTGGAATTGCCCCACTTTGAGAGGCACTGGCAAAGTGCAGAGGGCCTCCAAGCCAAAGAGATGGCTAGAGAACTGGAGGCATGAGGAGAGGCTGAAGGAAAGGGTTTCCTCAGCCAATAGAAAGGAAGGGTCGTAGGCTCTGATCAAACTTGAGATCAAAGGTAGCAATGGAGAAGGTAGAGATGCTCTCTTCACAAGGTTAAATGGTGACAGCACAAGAGGAAATAGTACCTGCAGGAAGAAATCCATACAGGCATAAGAAAAAAATTCCTCATCATAAGAAGAATTCAACATTGCAACATATTACACAGAAAAGTGGGAAAATCCCTTCAATTCAAGCTCCACCCCATAGAAAACCTTTATCTTGTCCCAATGCTCACTCCTGTCAAAACTCTAAATGGTTTTAAAAAATAAAACCGCCATAATTTCTAAATATTAACTTATTTTTTTTGGCTACCTAGACTTTTGGTGAGACTGGTGGACTGTTAGTTAATTCTGGTGGATGATTAGTTAATTCTCTGTTTATGTGTTTAAAGTGTAACCTTCTTCCTTCACATGAACTACTATAAAGTTTGTTTCCATTAATTCCATGGAGATCTAAACTTGCAATTAAAATGCAACATTCAAGAAATACAAAAAATAAACTTTCCCAAGTGGTTTCTAGATGAAACAGTCATGTGAAAGTCACTCAACAGAGTTCAAACTTTGAACTGAAATTATTTTTCCTCCAACACATACTCCCAGGCTTTTCAAATGTTTACAAGCTATCCATGGGGTTTTTTGTAAATGAAAACTTATTTTATGTGCTGGCAAAACTGAAGTATTTAAGCAGCCAGGCTCCAAAATGGAACTTCATGTCATGAAGTCCATCTCTTTTTATCAGCATCCATTAAAATAACATTTATTTAAATCATATAGTAGTAGCTTAACAAGCTGAAATAAATTAATGTCAAATCAAAGCCAAGCTCTGCTGGAAGCATTCCAAACACACTGTTTGGCCATACATATAAAAAGTCCCATTTGTACTGTGGGGAATCCACTGGCCTGACCTACAGCTTTGTTAAAGCTGTAGAAAGATTTTAACTGACATCTTGGGCTTTGGATTAGCCCCATGTGTATTTGTTTACTTTAATAAACACTCCAGTTTCTCCCGTGTTAAAAAGCATCTAGTAGTTTCTTAACAAAATTATACTCAATGCAAAGAAATACTCTGCAACATTGTCAAATGTTATCAGAAAAGCTAAGACTTTGCCTTTTTATGTAAACCACCCCTGTGGCATGATCTTTGTATTATAAACAACTTCAAGGTGCAGGAAATATCAGTAGATACTCACCTAATGATTATTTCAGTGTTATAATTGTATTAATTGATGGTTTAATGTTGGCTTTCATGTCTCTGTGAGAATTTTCACACTGTATTTTTTGTCTCTGATTTCCATAACAGCTTCACTACTGGAGGCCCAGATTCTTCAAATTTAACCAGGCTTTGAAATTGCAATCATACCAAGCATTAGTTTTCCAATTCTTTAATTAGATTTTCCAGAAACTACTTTTGGATTGTCAGAGTCATGCCACATCCAGACTTGTTTCTATCCAACACAAACATGAAAAAGACAACAACAGATATACAAACTTAAAACAAAGCTGAAAAAGATCGTTTCCAGTGACTGACCATGCCAAGACACCATTGATTCAAATTGATACAGTCTATCCATCTGCAATCACGTATCTGATATTATTGATAAGATTTGTGAAAGATCAAAGTTAAAGCTCTGCATTTAGCTAGATAGGGAAGGGAGTAAAAAGAGATTCATCAAGTCACCAAACCTTGTCTTGTGTAAACAATCCTGAATATATCCCTGTTCACAAAGTATTCATAATTCATCTTAAGAAGTTGGGAGATTCTCTCTGCACTAATTAGATGATGATTAGAAACCAGCTAATTCAGAGTGGAAATTTGTTAATGGATATTACATTTATCTGACCATTACCAACATGTAGTTTAGTTTAGTTAATACTACTTTCAACAGCTACATGAAGGGAGAGAGAGATTTAGAGCAAGAGGAAAAGAGAAGCCCCTGCATGTGTTTTTCCAGGTTAAGCTTGGGTGGGCTGTCTTTATAGGTTAAAAAGTAGCAGACACCATAAAATTGAACCCTTAAATAAATTTGTCAAACCTACTTAAAAGTTAGTCATAGTATTGCATGGTTTGAAAATACAAAATATATGACCTCAAATCCTGACTAACAAATCCCAAAATCTGTGGGAGTAAAATGCAACTCATGGAAGAAGGGCTTTTTCCCGTGTCAAATATATGCTAAGTAGAATGCAGAGGTACAATCAAAATTCCCTTACACTCTTAAAAATAACTAAAATAATATCTGCAAGAACTACATGTTAAATGGTTTCGAATCTTTGATTTGGTTTGGTCCCAGAAAGCCCAGTCTAATGTCTCAGCAATTGAATGCCCTTCATCTTAAAACCTTCTGTAAACATAAAAAAAAAGAATATAGACCCATTGAGATTAATCCCATTTATAATCACCTATTATACTAAAGAAATTTATTTAAAGATGCTTTGTATTTTGGTGGTGAAAATTTCTCTTTTTTCCCCTGCCCTTGTGCATTAAATCCTATGAAGTGTCCACAAGCAAACAAGAATATATTAAGGAGGTTTAAAATGTTAGTATTAATCTTTGTGGGATTTCACATGAAAGAGATATTTTTGTCTCATCTGGGGGCAGTGACAACACAACGATTTATACTTAAGCTGCAAAATTAGCTGAAAGCTTTACTGGTGAAACTGCTGGACATCAAGCCTGTCCTTGAGCACAGTACAAAACATTTTCCTCCCTTACCACTCCCTTTTCCCAAAACCAGAGAAGCAACAGGAAAACCTACTTGATACATCAGACCCTTTCTTAGGAATACAATGGCTCAAGTGAAATAGGAGCTTTCCGAACTGAAATACTGCTTTCACTGCCTTTGCAAATGGGAAAGCTGGACTGCCACAGCAAATGAGCCTGAACCATTCTGATCCACTGTTACACTGCATCATGTACTGTCAGCAGAAATTGAGTGTGATTCCACATGTCAGCAGTTCCAATAGATTTAGTGATATATTAAAAGGTCTATTCTCAATTCTCTCAGATTAAATCACATTCTGTTCATAAAAATGAATCTTTCCTAATGCCTTTACTTCAGATTTTTCCTATGCTTTGCTTCCATGTCCAAATACAATTCTTTTAAAACCTTACCACTGAGATTTCAGGTTATGTTCTTTCCTCCCAGTTAGGAGCAGCAGAACAGGACTGAATTCCTAAGAAATCAGTAAAGATGTCCAAGAGCAAGCAGTGCTAAACAACACAGTGTTTCTGCCTCTTGCCAAAGAATCACTGCATATTAACTTCCTAATGTCCATGCCAACTACATACATGCATTACTATCACACTACAAAAAATATGGCTTCCATCCTAAAGGCCTTTCATGTGACATCTTTAAAACCTGATCACAGATGAGGACATAGCAACAGCACTGAAAAATGATTTGAACATGACTTTTTATTCAGAGGTGTATAGCCACAATTCTGCATCTGAAAAATTCACCACCAAATGTTGTGCCACAGAAGAATTTCAGGAATATAACAAAATATATAATTGGTCAGGAAATACAAACGAGTCTTATTTCAGCTGTTTACTAACCAGGGCTAAAAATCTCCTCAAAGTTTGTATTCCTCAAGAAAAAAACAAAAAACTTTCACTCAAGGAGCTCCTTGTTCCTGTACATAATTGTAGAGGTTCAGTGGGCCTCACATTAAGGGACAATCAGCTCTGCCAGCTAAAACAAGACTTATGAGCTCCTTTGCTTTTGAAACAAAGCATTGCTTTTCTGTTTTCACTTGTGCCTAAATAAAATTTAAAGGACCACACTGATTTTTTTTTATCACCTAGGATATTAAATTATTGTCTAGGAAAAACTGATTCTGTACTATGTGTCTCTGTCACTATACTGGTGAATAGGTTACTTGAAAGTGCAATAGAACAGGTTTTTTTACTGAGACTAGGGGATCAATTGAATTTACACAGACTGTACAGACACCAGGCTGGAAGGGTAAAGACCTTTTCTGCTTCTGAGTAAAGCTAAAGATATATTTTTTAATTTTTGTTACAATATTAGCTCAGGATTTTCCCTTCCACGAGCAAGTAACATTACTAGTCTAGGCAGAGAAATCTTCTGATTTTTAATACAAGTACTTATCCCATTTTTTCATTACTTAATTTGCCAGTATCACTTGTAACTTTATTGATACTGTTTTAAATTAAAATCTGTTATGGTTCCTCTGATTTTTATAGCTCATAATACTCCACAAATATATTTTAATTCTACAATTACTTAGGCACTTAAATTTTTTCTTCTTTCAATTTAAGGAACTATTATTATATTCTAGAAACCCAGAAAACTGTTCAAATTATACAAATAAGCTTAATTTCCATTACATTTGGAAATCCTATCTTTTTTACATTTAAATTTAATTTCAGTCAGCATAATGAGGAGTCAAATCTTTCAGAAAATGGTAACTGCTTTTTTATTTTAAAAATCTCCTTTTGGGTGGACATCTGGCAGTTATTCTGTTTAAATTGTCTTTCAAAGCAATAATAACAGTAATGCATCTGTGTTTGCTAATAGGAATCTTATAATTCCTTCCTGCTATTGTAAGATGTTTCTGTTAATTTTTCTCTACAAGAGCTCTACTGACATTTCAAAGGTCTTAGCATAATCTGTGAGCAAAAATCAGGCCTAGGACCATGAACTTATTGAGGCCCAGTCTCATTTCACTAGGAAACAAATATACCCTATTTATGCAGAGAATCAAGAAGACAAAACTGAGGCATACTGGTAAGATGGAATGGAGCTATTCCAGAATGACATGGTCTGAACTATATTCACAAACATCAAAGTTTCAGGCTACCAACTAATTAGCCCAATGTATGAGACTTCACTGTTCATACTGGAAATTTGAACCCTTCTCACTCTGGTGATCCCTTTCCAATGCCTTTTATTTATTCCTCCACTGTTTCACCTCACAGTAATACCCCTCTGAGGTTACACAGAGACGCACTTCTGCTCTAGCAAGTGAAAATCAAACCTATTTGCCCTACACTTACTTGTCCAAGTTCTCTATAACTTTCCCTCTATCAGCTCACCCATCATCACCATGACTTATTTGCAAGCTGCTGCTTCTGCCATACCTTACCTTGGCAAGAACCTCTTAATATAGCTAACTCCTCATACATGCTCTGATATATCCATTATCCAAATTACCAATCGCATATCAAGAAAGTTCAAGATTTCCAATTATTCTAGATTTTCAATTTAATATTCACTTTTACCACAATAAAATGAGAAGCAGCACTGAGGTGAGTTTAATCTGTAATTGAATCCCCGGAGCTCACTGTAGAGCTATCATTTAAGTTAGAATATGGTACATGCAATGCAATTACCAAGAGTGGTGCCAAATTTAGAAGGTATCCTTTGGGACAAGTGGTAAAGGTCAGCTATTTGGTACCAAGAAAACTATCAGTCAGAAATTAAAAATACCAAATTGCAAAAAGGAAACATCATCATACCTAAGCATTTCAAGATTTAATGCTACTGACAATCTGTAGAAGAGAGATTGCATCCTTGCAAATCAGAGGATGGAGCCTTGGCTTTTATTTGAATGAAAACACAAAAATACCAACTATGGACAATATTCACAAGAAAAATTTGCCCTGCATTTTGACATCTGCGGAGGGATTAATATGAAAAGGATGCTGCCTTTATTAACCTATATTTCTAAGGATTACTTGGTTTTGAAACATTAGAAGAAACAGTATTTAAGTAGCAAGGTCATGATCTAACCAGCACTATCAAATCCAAAATAGAAGCTCTGTTTTGTTGTTACAGGGCAGAGTCAACAATCCAAAGACAGGAAGGTAATTAAAGATTTGGCTTAAGACCAGGCCTACAGCAGTTTTAGAAGCTGTAAGCCTGGAGGTATTTTTTTCTAAGACAGTATTAAATAAATCTGAGGTTATATGCACACAACCAAGAAACTCTAAACTCAGGCTAATAATTTCTCAATCCTTCTCTAGTGTCTTGACATCCTGGCTTTTCTACTTCTGTAGAACAGACATCCAAGAGATGTCTTAGGAAAGGTATCCAAATCAAGAAGGTGCAGTGTCATAGTGTTTCCCCAGCACCCTGGGAACCTGCTGAAATTCAACTGCAAGAGTTCACCAAGGTCTTCCTTCAGTGTTTTTTCTGGACTCAGGGAGGCAGTTGATTCATGTATCAGTAGTTCTGCACTGCAGCTGATTGAGTGGCTATTGAGGAGAGTATCTTGCCAGGATTTCATTCTGCCTGAGCCAGTGCTAGTGCGTGCTCAGCTCCTCCTTGTCTGCTGCTTTACAGGTAGTGATCTCACCAGGATGGTAGAAATGCTGGTAAGGCAGGAAAAGGTAGAGGGGGGACCACAAAAGCAAAATGAAAATAGCACTAGAAAATTCCCATTCCTACAAATTCTCAGAATTTGTCATCAGCATCTCTTTTCCTACTTCCCCTGATTGCCACCTTCTTGAACAAAGAAGCCAAACAAAACTCTTTTGCCTTTGGGATAGTCACCTGCAGTTTTAGAAAGGTTAAATAATTACCTTTGCTCCCCACCGTAACTACTTCAGAGAAAGAAATAATCAAACATGGATCTGAAAGTTGTCATTAAAATAAGAGAAGATGTTTAGTATTGGTGATGTGGAGGTGGGGGGTGGGGGAATGACAGCCAAAAAAAGAATACTGACAAAGGTAAAACAGGAATACAGTAAGAGATGAGAGTGAAAATAAACAAGTGAAGAGAAGTGCAGGCCAAGACAAATAGAGGAGAGTGATCAACAAAGAAGAGTCAATTTTTAAAAACACAGACATAAAGGAAGAGAGAGACAACGGGACGCAGGAGTACTAAATTAAGTACCACAGGTAGAGGGAGGGAGAGGGACATCCCTTCCATTCTCATCAGTTACAAGCTAAGTAAAACATGCAATCTAAAGATCTAAATTTGAACCCTCAACTTCACATCCTTCAAACCCAGCTGCTTTATTGTTATTTTCATGCAAAACTGGATTAAAGGTTCTTCATTTACTGCATTTACCCTATATGGCTTTAAGATGAACTTGTTTTTCAAGCAAAAATAAAGAAATACTCTCTCATTGATATGCTGCAATATCATAGAGCTTCAAAATTGACAGCATGAAACTGTTAATATTACCTAGTATTGATGAGGTTAAGGCAGCAAATAAAGAGTGGTGTCAGAGACAAAAAGTAATCAAACTGGGAGTGAGGAATTTTAGTTCTCTATTACTTTTTAATTAATATGTTTATATGTTTTATTTGTTAAAGTAGTAAGTTAATACAATATTGAGGGAGAAAATACATAAGCTCAAATTTCCATTCTGTTAATACAGGTGAATGAATTAACCTACTAAGAGAAAAAGGAGAAAAACAAAACTCAAGTTAAAATATGAACTTATTTTGTTTCTAAACTCTTCTTCCAAATTAATTTCTTCTCTCCGCTGTCCTACTTTAACAAGGATTAAATCCTTCTTCATTTATTAATCCTTTAAAAGAGAAAAGTGCTTCAGATCTCACAGAAATTACCAGCAGCAGCTTTGCACTTATGCTTCATTCCTGCAAACATCTACATCTGTGAGTGTTTTAATCAAGGAATCCCATGACATTACACTTCATAATTAACATCATAAAACCTCACTTCCTACAGGTAGCTGGGTAGGAGCAAACTTAATAATAAAGAGCAATGCCATGCCAACTTCTCAAAAAAAATGTTCTGTTTTGAATCTCCACCTGTTCTGCTGATGTGCCAAGATGGAATCTGCTTCTCATAATGGCAATTTATTTGTGAGGATATCTGCTTCCAAGTGTTTGCAGTCCCACAAACAGAAAGGGAGCTCCAGTGCACCCAGCAAGTGCTGAGAATATAAAACTAATGCCAGGAAGGATGCTGCTCCCTACTGGCTCATCTAGATAAAAACAGCAATCCCCTTACATATTTCTCAAAGCAAAAATATTTTAGTCCACAGATAAACTATGGTTTTGAATTATAAAACAAATATCCCTTAAAACAGACACTAGAAGTCAATTTTAACAGTTGATTAGATGAAGACCACAGACTGTTTTCCAAAGGAAAACAAAGTGAGAAGAATGCCAAAGACCTCCAAAGTAATTCTTCATTACCCCTTATCTTTATAAAGGGAAAATTAAAAAAAAAATCCACACAAACACACACACACAAAAAACAAAATAGCCAGGATATAATAATGATTTCTGCCCCAGAGCAAGGATATCTAAATCCTTAACACTTAGTTATTTTACTTATTTTTAGCTTTGTCTACATGTAACTTTTCACTACCCTCCCTAACTTCAACCGAGATGTGAAAGCGGAAACCTGGAGTGCTGCCACTGCAGATTAGCGCTGATTCCTTGTATTTCAAAGACTTTGCATAGAAAAACACCAGCAACAATTTCATGGACTTGACAGTTTGCAAAACCTAACAAGATCCATACCTTCATTCCCACACATCAAAACAATCTCATTTAAGGGCTTTCCTAGCTAGAGAAATGCAAAACAAGCTGGAATGTCAATCTTAAGCAGAGTTCTTCTCTACTGACATCCCTCAGGGTCACTTACTGAGAAGTAAACAGGTCATTCTGTGGTTCCTACCCTTTCCAAAGGTACTGGCACTCAACCACATGAAAATGCTTGTATTTCATCAATGCTAATAAGCTTGGAAGAGCTGTCAGCTTTTCATTAAAGTTGTCCCATTTTGGTTTTTCCCAGTCTGCACAGACAAGAGAGGGGATTTTTTTCCTGTTTCTGACCTGCTTCTGACTATAGGTTCTTTTGGGCTTTGCTTCCAAAAAATCCGATCTGTGAATTCTGGGCTAAATTTGGCACTGCAATCCAGAAATTTGGTTTATCTTTCAATCTTAAATTTATACAATCAAATAACTCTAAGCTTTATAAACATGCCCACTCAATTCCAAGCAGTACTTTACACTAACAGAATAGTTACCTTGAGATGCCTTCCCCAAGGTAAAATAGGATTGTTCCCTGTTTGCTATTTTCAGTAGTGTGCAGCTTTATTCCATGCAGTAAGATAACAGATATTCCTCTAAAGCCGTGCTTTGGACACACACAGAAGCTACCAACAGCTCTGCAGTGTTTTCAAGTTGCTAAGCAAATCAGGCTAAGGAATGGCTGGACATCAGACACCCACCTGATAAATTTTAATCCTACTGTCAAAAATAACAGAATGGGTTTGCAGGAGAATGGCAATGCAATTCTGCTTTCTGTGAAAGGAGAGAGACTTAAATTCCTGCTGCTCAGTTGGCTGACCAGTATCATATACTGCTGTAAAATTCCATTATCAATGAAGATGTCTCAGCTTATCATATTCCCCCTCCCTTCAGCAACTAATCAGGTAACAACAGCAATTAAGAGTTTCAGGATCCTGCCTTTTCTCAGCTATGCACATATCTTCTTCAGCTTAAGGTAGAACAATTGCAGGAAATGGTAGAATTGGAACATTTTTTTTCCCCTAGAAGGGGACTTTGAAACTTAGAAAAGAAACACCTATCAGTGCTCTACTTACACAACCATGAATTGGAGGAAACTGTTTGCATCAAGTGGATTTAAGCTGACTGACATGACAGAGAACTAGATTGTCACTTCCTAAAAGGGATGGGCAAATACCCTCCCCGGATGCACCTTCCTCTAACATATCCTGTGCTTTTCCCTATTAACCCACTCGTGGCATTCCATAGAAACCTCACTATGTGAGCATGAAAAATCCTCCAAACCCATTCAGTGGAACAGATAAAAGCTGTCGCATGGAAATGCTATAAATACAGGAAGAGCAAACTTTGAAGGGAGACAGGTAAGACATCCATTATGGAAATCAACCAAACTCCTAACAAGCTCACTGCCTGAGGATACAAAACTAAGCACCTCAGTAAGGGGCTAAATTCTTTGGAGTTAACACAAACCCTCAACTTCACAAGTTTTTTCTATCAGAAAGGTCATTAAGTGCTAAAGAAAAACAGGAATCAAATGCTATATTTTATTGCAATCTATTGCTTCCTATGGAAACGTAATTATTAACAAGATCCTAAGGCACAAGTTGAAACCTTAACAAGAAAACTTTCAGCTAAGGAATAGTGATTGAAGGGCAAGGCATTGCTTGGGGATTAATGACTGTCTGGTGAGAGCTGATGGCACCTGGCTGAGCTTCAGCTGGTCCCAGATGACCTCTGAGTCCCAGGAAATGTCTTGAATCTTGATCATTATTCCTGTAATATGACAACTAAATATGAACACGCATGCACACACTCTACAGTGTTCTGACATGGGACTTGCTGTTTCCTCTGGTATTCTCCAGGACATCGCTGCAGAATTAGAGCTCTGTAAATTAGTCAGCTTGAATCATTTCTCAACATGCCATTCATCTTATAATAGATTACATATGGTATTGCCACTTGTCAGGCTACAGCACAGACGTTTTGCATCTATTTCTACATGTCTTCCTGTTTTAAATGTCTGCTCAGAGAAATAAAATCTCTGGTCAAAACTAGATTTCCTCCTTTAATCACATTCAGCCAGACATACCAGTTCTGACTTTAGCTGAGTGTGCTTTACCTCTTGATTTTTCCAAAACATGTATCTGCTCTCTTCAAGAACTTACACTGGTCTAGAAAAACATTCTATGCTCCCAATATTCATATTTCACATTTATAAACTACAGAGGCTGACACTGCAATGCACAAATCCTATTATGCTCAAAATAAGCAACAGAGTACTTTGGATGTGTATATCCTAAAGGTGACTTTAACACTCCCTAATTTAAGGCACAATGAGCTAATCCAAATCCAAGAGGAATAAAGCTAACTAGTTTTGTTCAGTTGTCCCAGGCTCAGCACTATGCTGATTGACTTTTTCCAACTTGAAACAACAACAGATATTCAAGATGGAATAGTAGACTTTCATCCACATCAGTGAGCTTGAGAGAGTCAGCAGCAAGACATCTCCAAAGCTTTATATAGCCAGGCTATGCTCAACACCAGAAGGGCTGCTTGGCATTCATATGCTGCAAGCATTTAACAGGTGAGCTCAGTTTAGTTATCAATCATTAATAACTAAATAATAGCCAAAATAATTAGGCATTTGGCATATTTATTGATAAGGTAATTTTGAGTTTTAGCAGTACTCTTGCATTCCATCTCCAGATGCACTCTCATACCCAGAGAAAATCTGATTTTTATGCTCTTCATAAAGAATTTGAGACTGAAATGCAGAGGCTGAGTTTCATACAAGGCCACACATTAAGGATTGGGAACAGAGGTTAACAATTAAGATTTTCAGTCCACTTATATTAAATACACAGCTCCTGGAGAGCAGCTCATTCCACAGGAATTCTCACAGCAGCAACCAGCCAGAAACTGCCTTGAAAATGAAGTTCACAATCTACTGGTTCATTATTAATGTGTGAACAACATGGAACAGAATAACAACCACAAAATGAAGAGATTCTTGTGAGTTCATGGTTATGTTTCATGACAAGTGACACACAGTTAAACTAAAATACATCCATAATCCAATTACTTTTTCTTCTCCCTAGTTTTGCCATGACAGTAAATACTCATGACAGGACCCTACTGAGGGACTCCTTGCATTCATTCTGCATTGGGAAGAGGCAGCAGCTCCACATACTCATCTAAATGGGCAGCAGATTGCTCTCCCAGTCTGCAGCAATGATAGGGCACCTGTAGAATGTGATACAGCCACACAGCATTGCTCAGAACTTTTGGGCTTTCTTTCCTCCTGTGGGTTGGGTGTAGTTTTCCCCTCCTGGCTAGTACTTAGTAGCCAAGCATAGTGTAACTCTCGCACCAGGTGTGGCCCTGAATACTGAGAAAAAACATCTGCAAACAAGATTTGTCTCCTTCTTATGCCATGAGCAATGAAGTGAAATGTTGCCTTTTTGCTCTCTGAGGAGAGCTCTGGGACTAATTCAATTGCAGATTTTTCCTTTTTCTCCTGCCTAACACAGACCCTGTTCTAATCTAATGACTAATGCTTGGGCCAGAAAAGGAACAAGTTAATCCCAGAAGGAACAAAACCTCAGGATAAAATGAAGGAGCTGTTTTGTACAACACTAAGCAACTAAGGAGTCAACTGAAAAAAAAAATCATTTTAGCATTGGTTACTTCATATACAGTAGTACTGTTTTGTTTCTGTCTACCATACTGTATGATTTTCTTATGTCTAAAGAAAATCTGAAGGAAAATTCCACATCAACTTCTGTTGCCAAATTTCTTATCTGCTAGTATCTCATAAACTATGAACTACAGAAATCCTAAAACATGCTGTGCTTCAAAGAAATGTCAAGAAAATTATTAAATGAAATGAGAAAACAAAAAGAGTGAAAACTGGAGGATATGAGATGCAAAAATCACCTGGCATTGCACCATTTGTCTCTTCTTCATAGCCAAGAGATCAAACCTAACTGGGGATATTGGATCCAGATTGGACCTATCTCAGTGGTAAATCCAAACCAGATCCAAACTAAAAAAAGAAAAAGTAAAACAGGATGACAGAGAACTACGGTATGAATGGATTTGTCCTTGGTGGTACCCCACCCTCTCAGTTTTGAAGGACAGAAGTGAGACCATTTTGCTTCCAGAAACATCAACTATCAAACCAATAAGGATAATGAAGAGAAGAGGGTGGTTGTTGCCTGTTGCACGCTGAGATATCAGATACTACACAACCAGAGAATACCTGTGCAGACTAAGTGGCTAAGGATGCTCAGAGCTATCTGGGAAAAGAGCTGGGTGTTATTAGAGTACAATTGGTTTTTGCTTCATCATTAAGTCTTTGCACAATCATGACTACCTACTGATTCTTGGAATCAAGTTTTTAAGAATCCCTTCCTCTCTAGACACTAGAACTGTACATCCAAATATTCTGGATAAAAGGAGCCATAAACTGCTATCATGAGAGCAGTTCATCCAGAAATTTCAGCTGGCATCTACTACCTGGGTGGTAAATACAGGGCTCTGCATGTCAGCTACCAGCATGAAAATCTCTGAAACAATTGAAGGTAACTGTGTCCACACTAACATGCAAGAAGTTTCTGAGCTACCAGGATTTCTATTTAAGAGTACTATATAGCCTTCCCAATAAGCCAGAAAAAAACAATAAAGAACAAAGCGGCTTGCTGCCTTGTGTGCTTTTTACATTGTAACCACATCCTTTGGCATTTACAAACAACAGTATTATGCTCCAGTTTTCATACAGTTCTTCCAAAGTCCCAGGTATTCCATTTTCCTTAGTCAGAAAAATCTCACTTCAGAGTTCAGTTATTCAATTTAATCATAACTGAAGGAGAAGGCTAATCCATTTTACGGGGGGGAAAGCAGCTGTTGAATGAAGCCTTCAAAAACTACCTTTTATGAAGGGATATAAATAAACAGAGTTTATTTATAAACTTCTAGTTCTGAGCCAATGTTCCTTTCAATTCCGCTGCCAGGCTCAGAAAGGAGACACAAGAATTGAACTGACAAAAGCTGACCTTCAGCAGTTGGGGGAAGTTGGGATGCAGGTCTGAATTTGAATGCCAGAGCTTTGGGGATTGTTTTTATCTGATTCACATCTTGAGATCACTTCTCAGAATAACAAAGACCTTCAGGTAACAACTTGTAACAGAGCTACAGATTTTTGACTAACAGAGTTCTCTGAATATCCACCCACATTTATGCCAAAAGATGGCAACCACATGATGATTCTGTGAATACACTTTAGGTCCTTTTCTGAAATCCAATGTTGAGACACTATTCTGCCATGCAACTCCATTTATTTCAGTGTAAACTGAGGTATTAATTCAAAACAAAACCCATCGGAATCAGTTCTACAGCTGATTTCTTGACACTGTGTATTTTGAAAAATATTTTTTAAATATTCCTTTTTCTAATCAGTCCATTCCTCATGTGAGGAACATCAAGGGAAAAAAACAAACCCCCAAAACCATAAGCCATACATCAGCAACAGTCACAGACTAAGAAAACCATTATTATTTTCTAAAGAAACATCTACATTTACTTAAAATTTACTATGCTCTATGTGAGGCATGTTATAAACACCAGGTTGTGTACCCTTGTTACAGAAACAGAGGACAGATAAAATATACAAGACATGAATCGTAAAATAACTAAAAAAAGGCAGCCTGGACTAGACAGAAGGGAAAAAATGACACCCTGTCTATCATTAAAATATTTATGCAAGAATGGCAGGCTGTATGAGGTTTTTTTTTAATTCTGTGAAAAACTATGAACTAAGCTCTAATAAGAAGCAGATAACCTGACTCTTTATCACAAGCCTGAATGTCTGAAGAAACAGACTCTCTTGATACTTTTCTCTATTTATTATTAACTGCAGTGCTCTGAACAGCTGATGTTTTCTGAATCCAAAAGTCAGACACGTCAGCAGATGAACTAGAGTACACCCAGTTATGTCAGTATTTTGCATGGCCTTTATCACTGGGCGTGAACAGTAACTTCCAGGCGTGTGAAACTCAGAATTAGATGCAGTTCTCAGACAATCATAGTACCAAAAATTCCTCATACTTAAAAAGTAATTTATACATGGGAAATTATTGCCTTTTCTTTTTGTTTTTGTTTGTTTGTTTTTATAAGGAAATACTGTGTATAAAATCAGTCATCTTTGAAAAAGAATTGTTTTGATGCTCCCTTGCTAAAAGCAGAATTGTTTTATCATGTTGCTCATTGTGTGTTCAGGGAAATTTTGCATAATGAAGCTCTCTTGGTTGTTTTCCTTTGCAATTCTGAAGACATGCTACAGTCCAATGAAAAAATATTTCCAAATTATAAATTTCTGTGATTATTCATGCTTTTACTAGAAATAAGAATTGTAAGTTTTGAATAAGAGATACCCATGTTTCAAGATTACTATTTCATTTTCCAGAAAATTAGTATGCAAGTGAGAAGATTTCTATGTTTAAGTAGGAATAGGCTCTGTAGTATGCACACAACTCATCTAGGCTGTCCTTGTGCAACCTTAGATATTCTCAAGGATTTGAATTACAATCTGTGTCAATGATTCCCAGATTTCTTTCCTCCTCCTCACTCACTTCCCTTTTGTTCACACTTGTAATTCAAACTGCTTCTACACAATCTTCTCCAGATGTCATCTTGCCAAATGAAAATCAATGTGTCAAAACCATCCCTTCTCTCCTCCCAGCTCCTTCCCTCCTGTTTTGCAGTAACTGTCAACAATTCCACCATCCCCCTATTCCACAAGCATTTTAATGCTGGTATCATTTTCAGCTCTTCTCCACTTGCAAAGCTCCACACACCCAAGCACATGCTTAATTTTAACCCTACAGACTGTCCTAAAATCTCTCTGCAGCAGAGTTTCAAAGTAAACATCAAATAAACATCATTACCACGACTGTCTGAATGAAATGAGGATTTACCAGCCACAGAAAGCATTACCTAAATCTGACAGATGAGACAATGAAAATCCTTAGTCCTGCAAAACAGGTTGTATTTGCTTGCTCGTATCAATTATTAATCTTCTGGTTTTCTGCACACAGGTATAGAAAAGTGGGAACGATACACAATGCAAAATAATCATTAGCCAGACAACAATAATTTAGGCACTTACTAAAAAAGAAAATGCCATCTGTCTTAAACAAGCCTGCCTCCTGTGAAAATCTTAACACAATATCTTACACAACTCCTATTTAAAGTTTGCAGACAGTTATGTCTTTATAATAGAACATGTAACTAAACTAGCCACCATTACTGAACTTGTTTAGTCACTTACTCCTCTTAGTTCTCTACTGTTCACACAATTTGGCACATGGGCACAAGCCCTCTGATTACAAACTTTAGATTTAACCTTAGAACAGAAGTAAGATGGAAGTCTTTCTTTCAGATGGGATTTCAAGGTCATTTTATCTTTTGAATGAGGGAAAATAAAACCACAAAAAACTCTGTTGTATTTTTACTTCATTTTAGAGTCTCTGGACTTCAGTGGCATCTTCTTGAAGCAAATATTTTCGTAGGCAAGAATAACATGCACTTTTACATAGGGCTAAAAAAATTACATTGTATGCAGCACAAAAGATGAGAGATTTAATCTTTTTTGTTTCCTTTGGTCCATCTTAATTCAATACAAACATGTGAAAGACACTTCCCCCTGTTGAGGCAACAAAGAGATCCACTGTGATCTTTATGATTTAAGAAATTCTCCAAACCAAGAAAGTGTAATTATATTGTGTGTTATGAAATGTTGAAGTTGAAAGAGCCTATCCTAGTTTTCACAGACAAGTAACATTTTCAAATACAAGCGACAATATTCTATGTATATTTTAAATTTTTAAAACGCATTGCCTCAAGTATCTTATGCAAGCTGCCTGAAATAAGATGACCAAGTCTTAACACTTAGTAAAATTTTCACTTTTTGAAGTCAGAATTTGCTCTCATCTTGCAATCAGGCTACTGCATTTTTTCATGCAGCTGGAATGCATGCAGAAGTGCACTTCAGAACCATGGCATGAAACAGAGAGGGGTTTAATGGAATTAACAAACAAAAAGTGCCAAGAAATTCTAACTCACTCTTCAGGAAACTGATAAAGGCAAAGAAAGCAAGAAAATAATAAACTAAAATAAAAAATAATAATAAAAAAACAGTGACAGCTTATTTTATTTCAGGTAAGCACCACCAAGCTTATACGAAGTTTCTTAGTCATTTATATAACTATATGTTATTCACTGATTGTCAAGAAAGCTGAGATATGTTATAGATATTTAACACTTATCTAGTATCAATGGGAAAAATCTTGCCTAATCCCAGTATTTCTCAACCATTAAGCAATGTAATTCCCTCAGCACTGATTACAAAAAAAAAAAAAAAATCAAAATATTTTCAACTTACAGGATATGATCACTCCTGAATGGTGCACTTGACTGATGATTTTTGACTGAGAAAATAGTTTCCAGAAGGAGATGATTCATGTAAACCCAAAATTTCATGGAATATAGAACAGGGGTTTTAGAGGGGGGGTGGAAAACACATTCTCAAGAGATTAAATGTTGTTTCCACTGTCTTTGAACTTATCATTTCCCTAGTTAAAGGATGTTTTCATTGTCTGCTGCTCACATCTTTATAAGGACCATCTGAGAGTGTCATTTTGCAGGCTATCTTCCCCTTCATGACTCAGTGAGTTCTGTCTGTCAGTTCAGCTCATAAATAGGGCAAACAAGAACAGAGCCATATGGGAACATAAGTACAAGTAATTACTGCCTTGTTTTAGTTTCAGCCAAACCTGGATTTCATCCTAGCATTTTCTTCACATAAGCCATCATGTCACATGTTCAGACAAAGTAAGGAACATTTATTTTCTAAACATTAAAAGGGCCTAATAATCACTTAGCTGTCCAACTCTCCAGTTTTCACTATGGGTATTTATATCCACATTTCCTACCAGGGAGCCCATTTGAAGTAAGCTTAATTATTTCTGGCACTAAGAGGTGGGGGAGAGCCAGTCCCAACCCCAGCCTGTACACAGGCTCTGTTTTTTGGGGAACGGGGAATGGTTTGGAAGACACTGCACTCAACCCATGTCAGCACAGCAGTGGAACACAGGTCGGGAACTAATCTCCCCTCAGCTGAGAAAAGCCTTCCATCAGGCACAATTGCTCAGGCAGCAGTTCCACCCCCAGATTTTGCAGCAGAGAAGGTGTAAGTGACACTAACACACTAACTCACTCTAGTGAGATGATGTGCTGGAAAACCACAACAGTTGCCACCGTGAGCAAAATCCTCACTGGTACAGTTTTAAAAACCCCTTTATATGCAGGTCAATCTTGAAGACTGAAAAGCTACATTTCTATTTATTTAGGTAGTGGACTGGGCTTGCTGTTTCTTCTCTGTTGGTTTTGGTGGTCTTTTAAGAAACAGCTCTTTCTTTTGCTTTCCTTGCAGGTGGAAGTTAAACAAAAGCTTTTTAGATCCCTTATATATTTAAAGATCATGCAAAGAAAATTCAAAGACAAAACTGTGAAGAATATGAAGGCAGTGCACTGAAAAACACCAAAACCTCTGGGACAGCAGTGGACAAGCTAAAGAGAGTAAGGGTACTAGAGAGAAAAGTACAAATGGAAATTTTATATCTGCAAAAAAGACATGACAAAAATAGAGTCACATAGAGTAATTGTCATTTTACTACTTCATTCCACTGTGAAGCAAATGCTTATATTTAAGTGAAGCTTACTTCTGCTTGGTTTTGGTTGTTGAATTTTGGTTGCTTCTGAAGGACATTCATATGCTGTCAAATTTTTAGAAGCTTACTTTTTCCTCCAATTTAAAAAATGGTCTTTTCATTCAAATGCATTTCAATTTATTGTATTTTTATGCTTCATATACTAACAAGCTTCACAGCAATTCCATCATTTCATTAATTGAAGCACAGAGTCTGTATTGGAGGAGTACAATGGCTAAACAAGCATTCTCCTAAATTTCAGACTTGTGTTCTTTTGCTCAATATCTTTTCAGTGTCAGCACAAAGAAACAGCTCATCTTTCTCAGCATTGATCATCTGGACAAGCTCGTGATTTTGCTCAGCACAACAGTGTCCACATTAATAAAAAAAAATTCTAATCCCTTCAAACTAAGTACATTACAAAATCAAGGAAGAGAATAGCATTTGTGTAGAAACAAACAATTGAACACAATACTTGGCTTTTATTCCCTTGCTAGATTTATTGAGAAGGTAGAAGCCAAAATGATTTTCTTTTTGTTGTTGTTGTTTTTGGTTTTGTTTTAATTTAATGCCAATATCTGGATAAAACATCTGGTTATTCTACACAATATTAAAACTAAAATTGCCAGAGAACAGAACATTTTTCATAGAGTACTGAATGTACGTCTCAACTTTCTCCGGTTTTATTTTGGAAATTATTTGGGCTGTTTGCTGCCTTCTTTAATATCTTTCCACAGAGAGGCAATTCTTGCACAGGAATCAGTCTTGGATCTAAATCACCTACTCTTACCATCCACCCAGTGACACCAAAGCCTCATTTTTTTGAGTGACACAATTACTGTTAATTTGCTCAGACTGTAGAGAATCAGTTAAATATTTGGTCTTTCAGAAAGACTGAGATCTGAAAGGTGTTTTGAAGTATGTTTTCTTGATGCTATACGGTAATACATATGTCATGGCACAAGAAGAACAGAAAATGAAAATACCCAAACCAACCAGAAATCTCCATCCTGGCTTTTCCTACAGGATGGAGCCATCATCAGGATCAATCTAGTTTCTAAAGAGCAGTTGAATTCATCTGGATCATCATCTACAATTTGTGTAACTCAATGCTTACATGATTTTGTTATAAATTGTGACTAATAACTGATGACTTAATCCCAATTAGATTACAAAGTAAAACTCAAAATTCCATGAGCATTTAAAAAAAAAACACATGCAGGAATATTTTTCCTTTTTGTTATGTCAACATAGATTACAGATTGCAGCTGCTAAAACATTGAAATTGCAGCACAATTTTCAGGATTAATATCAGATTGAAAAAAGGAGGGAAGATATCTACAGATCACATTTATTTTAGCCATTTTTTCTAAAACTTTATGGGGGTTACTATGTTAAACAAATTTTATTAATATTTTTTTTTCCTCTTTTTTCCTTACATTTAGCTCTCCATCAGAATGAACTTTTAAAAAAAAGAACAGTAGCTTTAATAATTTTATTGTATGTTCCTTTGAATGTCTGAAAACAAGTAGTTTAATTCATGAGACCCATTCCCCAGCTGGTATGCATCATTAAAATACTACTGATTGCACTGGAGCAATGCCATTAACATCTACCAAGTCCTTGAACCAGGAAAATTCATAACAAATGAGAAAGCTACCAGATAAACCAGAAGAGTACTTCAGTGAAATATTGAAGAAAATCTATACAAATGGTCACGCTATATTTATTCGCAGTTTGGCAAAAATTCCTGAGAACTTAGAAACATCTGAAAGCCTGAGATGAGGGACAAGTTGTTCTAATAAGTAAAACCACTCTGTTTTATAAGTTCTGCAGTGTTACAAGGGTAGCAAAAGCTTTTTGTCCTTGTAGACTGTTGCTCCAATGCAGCATCTGCTGCAAATGTGCAAATAATCAGATGAATACAGAGCAGCAGCAAGGCAGCCCATTACACACACAAAGTAGAAAATGAGAAAATTCAGTAGCTGTGTCCAGCAAACAGTGTCTACACAGCACATTAATCCTTCTGAAGATTAATAGCTCTTGACACAACTCATAAATAAAATAATTCTCATATCTATTTTGCTTGTGGCTGTGGCAAAGTACGGATTCAATTTTATTGCAACAATCCTTTTGTCTTGCAACCCAAAACTGTGTGTCCAGATGTGAATACAAAAGCAAGAGCTTAAGGAGTTTAAGTCTGTTTACCAGTAGGACTTTGTAGTTAAGGGGGTTTGACATTTGCCCAATATTGTTTTGTTCTAATAGCTTCATATTTTTAAGAATTTGATTCGAAAGCAACAAGCTGATAAATCAGAAAACAGATCATTGGTTTTCACGTGCCTGCATAGAAATGCTGCAAATAGGAGGGAGCAGGCAATGTATTAAACTTAGGTGTGATACTAGAATACTACTTCACCTGAAATAGCACAAGGACAAGGGAAAAGGCACCACTGTCCTCAGTGCAGTCTCCATGGCTTGGCTGCCAGCTCTTCTGGGAGGGTGTGACAGTGGTCTCAGCACACATTGACAGTCAGAATGACTGTCCTACTCAATGGCCACATTTCCTTTAGCTTTGACAGGCTCTCTTTTCATCTCTTACCATACCTGGATACCTTCCATATTGTATATGACACCCATGTGATATGACTAATTATAAACTAATTATTTAATGTGATTCAACAAAAGTGTCTAAATGAAAAAGGTTTTATGTAAGGTACTTCCATTAAATGTTCTCTCCCTTTATTCATTATTGTACACCACTGCAAAATTTTTATGTGGCTGAGGCTTGTTCCCAATGTGACAAGAAATTTTACTTGCCTTACATATTATAACTGTCATCACTTAACAAATCCATTCTACTGGAAAGGGGGGAAAAACCTTTCTAAATATATCCTCCAATAATCATATCCAGGAATGCATACATTATATACTTGAAATATTACCTCTTCAGGGATTTTGCTTATTCATTCATATCCATATGCTCCCTATTTTGACAAATCTAACAAACAAATCCTGGTACTGACTAAACAGTAAGCACATGAACAACTAAATTGTGACTCTATAAGCAGATACATGAACATATATCTGCAATTTGCAAAGATCTTCTTTATGTTGTTAAGTTATTAAAGAAATTAAGCACTCACAAGCCTGGAGTTGTGTTTTATAGTCTTTCCCGAAGGCATAAAACATAGACTAAAGGACAGTTCTCAGGAGAGAAAAGGGTTAGAAGTATACACAACTGAGTGGGCAGGAGAAGGAATTTTTCTCTTATTGGTCAATGACCAGGAGAAGGGAGCATTTCCCAGTCTGCGGATATCATCACACTCTTATGCAGTCAGATGCCGTGCCATGCCAAGTAGTTCAAATCACCAAATTCTGGGAACAGGGAAAAGATGGCAGAAATATTTCCATGTAAGTAAGCGGAACAGAAGATACTGCAGGAAGGGCAGTGGGAAACATGGATGCGTTGGAGGCAGAGACAATCCAAACCATGCCATGATTACACTGAAATTGGGACTGGCAGTTACAGCTTAAGAAAAAGGACACTGGAATCATCACTGGCTCTTCTCTGAAATCTATGACTCAGAGAGTGACAGCCCAAAATGCTAACAGATCATCAGATGTCTTCAGGAAGGGTATGAAAACAAGTTCTTCATTTTGTGAGTGTAAAAATCTTGCTATATTCACATTCTGAGCCTGTGTCTGGTCATCTTGGAGAAGAACAACTAAGGATGTAATCGCCTTTGAAGAGGCACATGAAAGGCAGCTGAAAATACCAAGCGGATGCAATAATTGCCACATAAGGACAGACCTAAATGGGCTCGAAAAATTTAAGGGGAAAAGAGAAGACTGGAAGATTACAAATATAACCAAGGCTCAGAGAAACCTTGAACAAATTTATGATGTGCAACCCAGAAACAAAGATAGGACAGAGATATACACTCTAGGATGCCAAAACAACAGTTCTAAATGCTGAGAAAGGGCATTTAGCCATGGGGGGAAAAGAAAAAAAAAAACAAAAAAAAAAACGAGGTTGGGGAGTTCCAAACAATTTGTGAACTAACACTAGTTCATTTTGCTCTGCAGCTCCTCAATTCTTAATCCACTTTTTTGGTGTGGATTCCTCCACTGGCCACTGTCACCTCGGGTGTGGCATCTACTCCTATGCTCTCTCTGTTCAGAGAGGTTTTCATTCCTGCCCCCAGACACCCCTCCAGGCCTTGCATCTCTCTTGCTTCTCCTCCTTTCCCTTGACGTGTCTTATTATCCTCCTGCCCAGGTGTGCTTCTTGTTTCTCCTTTGCCCCTGCTGAGGAGTCCTTCCTGCCCTGGCATTCTCTGTTGTATCTCATGTTTGTTTTGCCAAAGGGATACTGCCCTTTCTTAGAGAGATTTTCCAGAAGCACCACAGACTCTGCCTGGGCCAGTCCATTGCAGAGCCAGGACTGTCTGGCATGGACAGTCCCTGACCCACGCACAGAGAGATCTCCCTGAAGTGTCCCTGCTACCAACCTCCTGTCCAATAGACAGAGAGAGCAGGAATCATCCAATCTGTGTTGATTCTGGAGGCAACCATGGGCTTTACACAGCAAGTAATTTTTTGGGGTTTGACTATGCTGTCAACCATGAAATATGTCAAGGCTCCTTTAAATCAAAACCATGGCCTGAGGCAAATATGAATATACATATTTGTTCAGAGTTTTGATGACATCTTGATTTCACATATGAAGTTTCTGGAAAATCCATTTATCTACACTTGCCTTACCTAAGTGTGTGTGCTGACCCCACAAGAATTTTAAATGGCTGAGAAAATTAGCATTTTAAAAATCCAAAAGAAATGGTTATCCAACACAATTGTAATAGTCTTTCTTACCAAGTTCTGAACATCTTAATTACTATTCTCCAGAAGGAATTTTCAATCCCCAGCCTTGTAATAGCATTTGAATTTCCACCATTTCCACAACCTGCAGTTGCATTCAAATTAAAAATATATTTTTAAAGTAGTGTAGCTAACACCATCTTATTTTTCTACCTTTTAACATAGTTTAACAAAATAATTTGTTTTGATGTCTATTTTAAAGATTGACCAAAGCACTCATGATACAAGTTCCCATAGCTATAAATTTCATTAAGATACTATTTCAATAATTTTCTCATCTAAAAGAAAACTTGCAGCTGTTGTGTTTTGAAAAATTTTGGCAGGGATGTATTTGTATGTTATGAATGATGTCACCATCTTGTGACAAGCTACAGAATGCTTTTGGCTGGGTCAGATTTTGTCTAGGCCACAATTTTCTACATTTATTTTAATATGTCTTTGAAATGAACATGATGCAGATATACAGCAATGAAAAGCAATCCCTTTTGCTTGCTGCATTTGAATAATTAATTCATGATACCAAACAATAGTATATGTTTCTTCTCAATAGAAGCATTTAATTAATACATGGGATCAGACAGATTTCCATGGAAGCTGGGCTTTTATCTTCACCTCCTGAGAAATATTTTCCCAGCACAGAGCATGTCTCAAATAATTGTTTTCTGTAAGGAGAATTTTGTTCTAAACAGGGCTGATCCATTGTATCAGTTTTAAGAGTCAGCAAAGACATTTGCATAAGGTCTCCAACAGGACAGGAAAAATCACCGTAAAAGCAAAGGTTGTGTGGGAAGCTCAGGAGAAAAAAAGACCATGCAGCTGTCAGGCATCCCTCCAAAAGGGCTGGGCATAAGGAAGGAGAAGTGAAGAACGGAGAAGGGGAGGCTGAAGATTGACCAGGCTGCCACCTCTGCAGAATTGAATTTTGCCATCTCCAGGCCTGAGGACTAAATAAGTTGATTCAATTTGTTTAACGAGCTGGAAAGCTTCTAACAAACCCTGCCTTTAAACGTCTGGCTAGGAATAGAGAAATCTTTCCAAAGCATTAAATCTACTTGCAGAGAAGAGGAAATGTTCCCTTGAGAGAACCATTAAGGGTGGTGAGGGATAGAAAAGAGCACAGTCCTGTCAGGAACCTTAGCAAGGCAAAGTGTTTTTCCTTGGAGCATCCAGTCTTTCCAGAAATGTTAATTACCTTTCCTGTCTCCAGACTCACTTTGCCCTATTTGGGAGTGATCCAGGTAGGAGGCCAGAAAACAAGTTTCCACTTACAAGGGTGTTTACGAATTTTTTTCACAAAGTTCTGATTTATTTTCTTGGAGAAGCAGATGAGGATTTTGCTCTCAGAAATAATCATGAACAAAAAACGTAAATTAATCTGAAGTTATTGTATACAAGGAATCCCTCAGTATTCTTCTCAAATTTTGTTTATGTCCAAAAAAATCCAAATCCACTTTACTTCAAAAGACATTTATAGTGACTTTAAAACTCACAGAGGACACTGAAGGTCTATGCTAATCTCAGAGTCTGAATAATAGAAGCCTTGCTTCAATTCTCTTCCAACTATTGTATGAATCTTGACAAATACAATTTTTGAAAGCATTTAGAATTAATATTATACAGAATTATAATAAAATGTATCTTTTTTTTTCTTTACTGAAGTGAGTGACATTTAAAACCAGCACATTTTACTCTCAGGAATTTCAGCAAATTACTGTCAAAACAGAATATTTGATTTCCAGCTATCAGATTATGTTCCTCTCTGCACATTATCTGTTGTCTTCTAAAACAACAAATATTCCTGAAGAATTTATTTTAAAATATATTTGACCATCCAAGTCCCATCTTTATTTGTACTCTTTCAATTTGGACTCTTTAAACTTGGCAGTGTAATAGGGAAAAAAAAAAAAAAAAAAAAAAAAAAAAGGACTCCACTAGGTCATTCAAATTTAATTATCCATATAAAAGAAAAGCGATAATACAGAATGTATTTCATATTCCGACAAATACTCAATGTCCTTGAAGCTTTTTTCCAAGAGAGGTAAAGCTATTAGTATGGGTTTGAACAGTGCAAACTAAAATAAAGCTGAAGTACCTCTTTTCCCATCCCCAAAGAAACCATGTCACAAAGCAACTTCTGTGCTGTAAATCAGCAGGTGCACTTCTGGCAATTACATTCCATATTCCCAAAGCTTTGGGTTTCTTCAAGTGAAAGAGAAAAAAAAAAAAGGAACCAGCTTTCTCCTTTCTTTTACTTTTTATTTTAAAAATATGCTATTTCTGGTAATAAAGCACTTGATGAGATGGAGAAAGAAAACAAAATGCAAGTCCCATGCTTCTTAATAAAGAACCCCAAATGCAGTGTTTCTAGGATGCCAGGATTATGGAAAAATCAGCACAGCTAAATATTTACAGCTGATTAATAAGACAGAATATAATTTCTTTGTACATTACATGTGAAGTCTGTGGTTCTGCAAACATGCAAACCATTCAAAGCTGTCTGTTCTTCCTTTTCAACATTACTAAGCCTCATCTCCTAAAACGCTAACAGAGTAGCGGTCTTGCAAGCAGCATATAGGATCTTTTCCATAAATCAATTCACTTTCTGTGACATGACTTCACTGGTAGCACACTGCATCCAGAAACTGGAACCAGCAGGAATTACAAGACATTGCCTGGTGCTTTTCAGCAAACAGAAACTGGGCCAACTTTGTAAAATGGTTTCCTGGTTGTTGATACAGCCCAAACTCCAAGAGGAATAACAACAGGGCATGAAAAATGCTGCATGAGTACACTTTCTATTAGGCATTTAACTGTGAAAATGAGTAACTGATCCTCTCTGCTGAAAGGACAAGTTGGAAATGCTCTATTTTTATTAAACTCTGACTGGTATGATAACAGCCTTGATAAACCTGCTGAAATGCTAACTGCCCTTTTTTTGCCTGGCCAGATGCAAGAGAAACCATTCCGCTTGCAGGCAGAATGAAGCTCCCAACTGCTTATCTCTCTTGGTGCTCTGATGTACCTGGATTACAAGAGAAATCTTAACTGCAGTGGTAAGAGACAGGGAAGAAAAAAAAACTGCATTAGAATTCTATTGTAAGACATTTTAGCTGGGAATGCTATTACCATTAGTTAACATGAACATTAAAATTTTGCACAGAGAAATGTATTTCTTTATAAATTAACTAAACAATTGCAATTTATGCTGTTCATGCCATTCTACTTTAACATTTCAGATACAGAGATTTGATGAATAAATTATAAAATGCTGCCCCTACATACTAAGTTTATTTGTTACATTGCAGGTTTTTTTCAAGTTTAATTCCACTCTATTTTCCTGTAACCTATGGACTAAAATCACTCCTCATTTCAGTCAACTCCTGTCTCATTGTGCCCGCTACAAGAACTATAAGTAATCAAAGGGCAACCCTCTTCATCACCTTCAATTCTTTCTCAAATTGTCCCATTAGGGTGACTTATTTGTTCCAGCAGTGGGAAGTATGGAATGTGTGTAACTTTACTATTCAGTCAGCATTATGAACCATTCATTGAAAATTGCTACATCAAGATACTCTTAAAAATAAAATTTTTAGAAAACAGATCCTTAGAAAATTAATACAAAATTCTAAAACCCCAGAATATCTTTTTTGTAAGTGAAAATACCATGAAGACAAATGAAGTATTTAAAGTTTTTTGCTTTTTTCATCTTCTTATTCTTTCAACTTTTCTTTTTGCTTGATGCCAAATAGTACTTTGAGACATCACAGCTAAGTACATCACTAGCTTTCAGTGCATTTCACTTTTTTCTATTCCTTTTGGATCTATCCATTTTTCTGGTGCCATAGGAAACCCAAAACTTCAGTACCAGGAATTTGTCCTTATTTCTTATTGTAAAGCAGAGAGAACAATGGCTAAATTTCTCAAACACTTAAACCACTTGAGACTGCTCTGATCCCTTATTACATGCAGTAATTAACCTCCCCAGATACTACTGCATAAGCAAATATTTTAAACTTCCAGATCCTTGTGAGACATTTGACATTGACTTGGGGAAGAACAGGGCAAAAGCAGGGCAGCTCTAAGCACTAGGAATTCTTTGAAGGAAATCAATGTTCTATCACATAAACACAAAAAAAGTTTCTTTCTGATAGAGCAGCTCAGAAACTTTCATTTTCTCCTCTTTTTCCACGGCGGAAGCAATGCCTAGATTAAAGCCTAGATGTGAAAATGCAGCCTGCTAGAAGGGAGCTGCAGTGCTGGGACAGAAAAGCACACTGCTCCTAAGAGCATCGCTTAACTGCAATGGACTTGAGCACAGTGTCTGCAAGAAAAATCATGCCATTTTCATCTGTCTGCTGCCCATCACACACTGCTGTGGCTCTTTGAAAATGCAGAATATTAAAAAAAGATCATATTATTTTGAGGGAAAATGTTTGTAAAAGCCAGTTGTATGTCATGCGAGTTGAAAACTTAGTGACCTTAGTCACTTCATTGATGGTCATCTCTTCTAAAATGTGGGGGGAAAAAACCCCAAATCCTAAAAATTATTTTTACCCTCAAATCCTTCACCTGGTTTTCTTTAAACTTGAATTAATTTCCAAATATTAAAAAAAAAAAAAAAAGAAATATTTAATTATCACAAATCTGTTATGAATCAGAGCGATTACTGTCACATCTGTTAACATTTAGTTTTGCCCAAATCTTCATCCTTTCCCCCTAGATTATGGTTTCTTTGATGAGAGGCTGATTTTTTATGATGGGTTTTCTCTTTGCAGGTATTCCTGTGATGCCCAACACCTTGTTCCAATTTTCTTAGAGCAGGCAGCCTTTTGGTCATGATGAAAGTTCTGCTCATGACAATTACATGTACAATGCACTAAATTGCTCCAGACAGCTTTGCTTGGAAATGCATGAAAAATCAGGTCCCACAAGGATGAAATGCCAAGAAAAACACGCTCAGCTTTTTGACTAAAGTGACAGATATTAAATCCACAATAAGAATCAATAAACTTCTGAAAATAATGAAAACCAATACTCACTTAATTTTTCTATGTGGTTAACTTCCTTCATGTTTGCTATATCTTTTCTTGTTTAAAAAAATCCCCCCAAAAAACCCAAAATGCCCAACAGAAATACTCAATTTGGGAAACCAGTAAGAATTCACTGATTGCACCTTGAATTTTAGCCCAAATGTACACTGATTCAGGTAAGCATTAAGGAACCACCAGATATTTTAATATAAGTATATATTTTGACACATAATAAAAATTTTGTCACTGATTTCAGTGGGAACAAAATATCCTGAAATAAGTATTATGAATGATAATTAAACTCTTTGAGGAGAAGAAGTTGTTCCATACTCATAAAAGAAACAAGAAGAATTATTACCAAGTCTAAGCTGGACATCCATAAGACAAGTCCAAATATTATGTAAGAACAATTAGGTTAAGCCAAACATAAGTTATTGCAAAATAATCTCTTGTGTTGATGATGCCCAGTGCTTCCAGTCTGAGCGAATACCATGAACTACAGCTTGCAAAAGGTGCAGTGTCCCTTTCTAGAAATGGACAGGCAAAAATATTGTGATGAGCAATTTTATTTAAAAATGGATCTTATTTTGAAATCATAAGGCAATCTTATAAGCATTTGTGTGGTTTTCTCTCATGCAAAAAAAATTTAAATAGTCTGGTTTTGTTATCAGGTTGAAATTCATCATAAGAAGTCAAAAATATATTCATAGTGACAAAAGAGAATTGGTTACAAGTCATGTCCTACAGTGAACTACAAAATCTTATGAGGAAGTACATCTTAATAAAATTAATACATAGTTAATACATAATATAAATGTTAGTCTAGAATCCATCCAGGTTAAACACAAGATTAACTTTGTGAATGTAATTAGGGCAGGGGAACTGACTTGAAATAAATGTCTAATTTCGCTCAGTTTTTCATCCTGCAATCATCCTCATTCAAATGTCAGATACTGCCAAATATTACAAAATATTTATCTTACAAATGGTCAACATCAGGAGGTTTTGTTAGTTTCTTTATTCTTTTGCATCATTTTTGTTAATCAGATTCAAAAAACACAACTAAATTTTCATGGTTTTCCTATGGAAGCTGTCTGCATGAATCCCACTGTCTATAATTTCTAAACTTAGTCGAGAACAGTGCTGCTCTTTAACAAATTCAGCCAACACTGTAGCATCAGAGTGTGTTTCTGAAACTCATTACAGTTTATCCTCACAGCATCCCAGCAAGGTCAGAAAATACCGGCCCTATTTTTCAAGTGGCAAACTGACATCCTGAGTAAACTGAATTTTTGGGAGGATTAGAATCAAGCAGAACTGCTCTGACATTGTGCTGCTAAACTAGCAAAGGCAAACCTTTCTCACCCGGGCTGTCTTTCACCTTCTGCCCTCCTCTGACTTGTGATTAAGGCTCAAATGTGTAAGGAACAAGGATCTGACCATGTGCTTATTCTGCCATGTGTACCAAGATCTGGCACTCTACTACACCCTTCTCATCTTCAAGAGTTTGTTATTTTATGAGCTACAACAGGTATTGCTGAGCTCTAGTCATCTGTGCTTTTATTAAGATGAGGGCTAAAAAGCCTAAATATTACATTTGTCCTTCTCTACACTCATACCTCTCTAGCTTGGGATTTTTTGAGTCAGAACTGTGATGTACTATGAGAAAGGCTCAAATTTCCAGTAATTCTAAAAGCAGGAAATACCAATTAAAATCTGTTTCTCAGGGGACACTCAACCTAAGTACATGGATCTGAAATAAAAAAAGTATCTATTGCTTGAGTGTTCAGCTATATTGGGATTTTTGAGCACATTTTGTAGCATATATTACATATGTTGCTATGATCAGGTCTAGAAGGGGTTCAGACAATCCCTTCAGAACATAAATTAAAATATACAATTTATATCTTACACTGAGGCTTTTCTCTCAAGTAGGACATTATTCTATTCACCTTGAAATTTGCAAAGAACTGAATTACCACCTTAAGTAGTTTGGGCTTCAGATCCCAGGAACAACTTCCTGACTCTTATTTCTCTAATAACAATTCTGCAGTAAGAAAAAAAAAATCATTTATTGTAAAATGTAAAAACAAAATTACTCCTGTGGTATCCAAGAGTGCTCTGTGCTTCAGAGACGCCTTTTCCTACTCTTCCACCTAACTCATTTAGTGTACCTTCATTATCATCCACCCATTTTCTCATTATATTCTCTTTACTGGCTGAAAGAGACTTTGGATAGAAACCTTAATTTTTAGTTGAGCCTAGAAGCAGACATTCAGACTCTCTTGTGCAATAATGGAATTTCTAGATCATTATGATGTTAATACTTTCAACAATATCTCTAAAATTTTATTGCCTACTTCTGAACAGCAAATATATAAGTTGATTTTTTCAGTGAAACACTGGAAATGTGACCAGAACACATTACATAATAGAAAATGAAAATGAGATGGTACTGATTTGATTTCTCTTTTCAGTAAAGCCACTTCAGGCTAATCTATCATGGCACACCTGGAAGTGAGGCATCCTTCAGTTTTCACAATTTAATTGAATAGCAAAGGATTAACAATAAATATATATTTCAAACTGCAATCAGCCTCAACTCCTCACTCCAGAAATAATCCCTTTGACTACAATGAACTGTAGAAAAATAATTCTGTGCATCAAAAGAAGATATTTGTAACATAATGATTATCAATTACCAGGTGCTTCCATGACTGAGAACATGTTTTTCATTGGCCATTCAAGACTGGACATGCACACATAAGTCCTCTTCATTGTTCCCTTTCCAAAAAAAAAACAACAACAAAAAAAAAAACAAACCAAAAGCCAAACCAAACCCCATCACAAAAAAAGCAAAATAAGCAAACAAAAAAAGAGCAACAAGAACAAAAAAAAAACAAAAAACAAACAATCAAAAAAAAAACAACCACATAAAAAGCTTTGATTTCTTTCACTGTGCATTGCTGAAACAGAGAATGAGTGCTCCTCCATTGATTCAATGCAGCATTTAAAGTCACATTGTACTTCAGAAGCACAACATCAACAATCTCTGTGCAACCAATTGAAAGCATCCAAAAGAATGGCAAATGCATACATCTTCAAGTGAAGTAACATTTAAAGTAACTACGTAAAATCTACTGAAATCATGTGCATTTTGCTTTCCACTATTAAGTGGATTTCAGGAACTCATGCTATAGCTTTGTACAGGAATTACCTCCTAGATAACATGTAACTTGCTTCTTTATACTAAGTAATTTAGAGAACATCCCTCTTCATCAGATAGTTCCACAGGATTCACTTTTTTGACCAATATTTAACATTTATATAATTCCGTCAATTCTACCTTTGAAGCCTTTAAAAATCCAGCATTTCTTTCAAATCAATTAGTCCCTTCACATCAACTTCTTATTAACCCATTATGAATAAATAATTAATATTTAGTATTTCAATAATTCACTTCCATCCACATGAGCAATAAAAACCTGTTGTCTGGAATCCAAAAGGGCAGTGTGTCATGGCCATGAATCTACTCACAATAGGGCAGCCAAAAGCTAGATGGGAACTTTTTTTTTGTTTTTTTTCAATTTTAAATCAAATTCTGTCCATTCACATTGGGTACTTATGAAGCAGACGGTCAATGACAAAGCATGAATAAAGCAACAATTTGCTAATATTGAACCTACCATTTTCCACTTTGTTTTTGTGTGCCAAAAATGTGCCAGAGTAGACATTTCCTATTGATGGCAAACAGATAAAGGTAAACTCCTGACACTACCAAAAAGACATTTATTTCTCAAGATTACCAACCAGTCTTTTCCTCTGCAGGCTGTTAATGTCTATTCCCCAGAGCACTGCAGCCCCTTTGTTGCATTCAAGAGAAGCTCCCACAGATATTTACAGAGCTCGACCAATTGTCAGTTCCTCAGCCATTAGTGCAGTTCCTTGAGACTACTCCAGTTGAGGCACTGTTTCCTTTAATTTGTTTGGCACCATTTTTCAGAAAAACAATATGTGAAAAATAGTTCTATATTCATGCCAAAGAACAAAAATGTAGTTTTTAGTCACCCACGTTTAGGCATAAAGAGATGAAAAGGGAAAATTTTTAAAAGGAAAAACCTCTGTTGAGAGCTGAAGCTTAAAATGTAACACTCATTCTATTAGCATTTGTCTCTAAGTAGGACTGCAGTTGTTCTAAGAGTACAAACAATTAGTTTCATGTTTTGCTTGAATTCATCATTGCTACTTCCTATAAGTTCTGCATAAAATCACAATTGAGGGGGGGAAAGGGGTAAAAAAACACTTTTGACTGAGAAATAGGATTTCTCTCTAGAAGACAGACACGACAATAGCTAAGTTGCAACCTCATACTGAAAAAAAAATAATATTGTGCTCCAAACTATTAAAAATCTTATGTTTCTTAGAAGTTGTTGGCCTAAAAACTCCTGCACATGTCATCCAAGCAAAGAACAGTACAAGCAGCAAGTCAAGATCTGGAGCCCCAGACAAATGAAGGATGAGACATGAACCTTTATTAAGAGCAAAAGGCAAAGCTTAGAGCTGGCGCATATAGCTAGACTGTCATAGTTGGCACTGGCAGGAAGGGATTCCACTTTTTTATAGGGCAACAGCTTCTATTACAGAGGCTTTACAAACTACTATCTATAGGAAACTATGGCAGATTCCATCAGCAGAAGTTGACACAGAGCCAGCCTCCAATTTTACACTGCGCCAGAAGTCAAGAGACATCAGACACTTCCTGACAAACAGCAACTCTTTGGAAGCTTTAATACACTTGAACTTGCAAATGCTTCTGAGATGGTTTATCTCTTTTGGAAGCATAAGAGACATTTATGGCTCTTCAAGACAGTATTTTACAGATTCTAGCAGTGCTACTTATCCTTTCAGTCAGACTGTGTTTGTGCAAAGAATACAAGGTGGTGATTGACAATATTTCCTCTATGTATTTATTTCATTCACATTCACAGAGATTCCTTGTTTGTTCACATTTCAGAAAGTAATTAAGTATTGGACCCCATAACAACAGCAGAAAAAATCGAATTCTTTGCTCAAAGAGGACTTCCTCACCAGGAAATTAAATGTTTCTTCTGGCAGACAGTAAAGTACACACAGAAATAAAAATTAATCTGTAGGCTTACACTTACATGCTTTCTCAAAGTTAATTAAGAAGGAAGGTTACGCAAGGTTCAATGAATGAGGCAATGCCAACTTAGGAAGTGATCTCAACTTACAAGAGAGCAAAAATAAAAAATTTCAATTGTTGAGCAGATATAATAGATTCTTGTATTCTTTGATTTTTTGAAACTGTCACTCTGAATTCCTGTATGAACACAGGTGGGGTTTACACAGAGAAACACACTCCCAAAGATGAATAACACAGTGACAAACAATTGGGTAATTGACACAGAACCAGGGTAGGTCCTGTCTGCTAATTGGATTTGCCTAGATATCAAGAGCACACAGAGGGAAAACCAGTTCCTAGTTCTTGCACAGGCAATTCAAGAACTGAAATTCCACAGGTGCAAAAATTTCCCAAGTTTTCATGTCAGTAAAAATAATAATTCAAAAAAGATCAATTGCTTTAACATAATCAGTGCTATAAAAAGAGAAAAAAAAGTTAATACTATTTTTGGGGTGACTGAAGTTTCTCAATCATCATCTCAATTCTCATCTCAATTACAATTAGTGACTTTGTCAAGGATTAACTTGTGGATATGTTTTACCTTTTTATTTGTCATTTTTACCCCAAGACAGAACTTAGGAGTGACAGTACAAAACTAGTAGCAGATGTTACTTGATTTAAGGGAAGGCAGGAGGGAGACAACTTCAACATTTTTTTTCTAACTGCCTGCATTATTAAGCTTTGATCTTCAAATGAAATCCAAGACAACATATTTATCACCTCTCTCCAGCCCCATTTTTGCAGAAGGCACATTGATACTCGGAGAAGTGAAGAATCCACTCCTCTGATAGCTTGGGCTATGTATCCCAGAAGTTGGTGGCACAGAAGCTTGCCTTCTGGGAATAAATCTCATCAGGAAAACAGGACTAATATAACCCTAGAGACTTAAAATACCTGGGATGTAGGATTTAGCTCTTCTAAGAAGAGTGTGACAGGAAGCCATGAGGGGGAATTCTGTGGGTCATATAGATGTGGTCAGAATAAAAAATTCTGCAGGATAAAATTTATAGTCCTGTTTCAGTTAAGGTGCTTTCTGAAACACATAATTACTCATTTCTAAATCTGTCTCTGTCACCATCCAAAACATTGGTTTAAGAAAAGTATTTTAATACCTATATTAATTTCACTTAATTCCAGTAAGCGATGACTACAAAGAATAGCACACACTTTCTGGAAAATCTACAAAATTATCCTTCAATGCCATACATTCTTTAAATCTAGGATAAAACAATCTAATAGAACATCAGTGATACTTCAAGGCATTTTTTGAAGTTCACATACTTTGGAAACGCTATAATTAAAGTACCATCCATGCAGAGAGACACAGAAACAGTTCATTGCTTTCAAATATTGTTAGGACTCCAACCAGCCACAGAAACTTTCATAAGCCCTTCAGGGCTCACAGCCCTGCTATCAGGATCCAATTGTTAAGCATTCTTCCAAACTTTACTGGCATCAATTCATAACCAAGCTGTACAACTCATGTCCAGATTCATTTTCCCTAATTTTTTTTATAATGCTTATGCTCTAAAAATACTCCACAAAAGTTGAAAAGCATAAAAAAGCTAATCTTTATGGCAGGACAAATTATTTTTGTCATACACTAAAAAAAGATTTATGCAGGTAGTAGAAACATGAAATAGATCTACTTTATTATAATAAATTTGTTGTTTTATTTTGACCTTTTAAAATGTTTAGATAAGGTCAGAGTATAATTAACAGGCAGTAATCACCCTCTCCCACAAAGTAAGTCAAAGTAAATCTATACTGCTTCTCCATTAAGAATTCCATAGGCCATTGCATCCAAATTTAGGAATTCCAGTGGGTCATCAAATGCTTGCTAGATGCAAAAATCAGTTTAGAGCTACTTTTATCAAATGCCAGGAATAAGGAGAGAAATCCTACATGTTTACTCCATGCTGTTCTGGCAGGGAGCCAACAATAGCAAAGGAACTTGGAACAGCAGGACTAAATCCCCATTTGTCTCACCCTTGTAGTCATAAAACTGTTTATGCAGATAAAAGGACTGACAATTCTATCAAGTGTTGTGCACTGAATTACTGAAAGCTTCCAAATACCCTTTTTAAAAGAAACTTATAGCTTTAATAAATCAGCTTCTTAACAGACAGCATGAGAATTTATGCCACAACTAAAATACTGTGAATTTGTTGTTCTGTGGCAGGGTATGATTCTGTCTTTGCACGAGAAATACAAATCTCAGAGAGTTATCAGCATTATATTACACAAGGAGAAATATAATCCAGCAGATTTACAGTGTTTGTATCAAGAAAAAAAGAAATTGTGTATGCAATATGGAAGGAAAAAAGAATGACAGGTGGCAGACTCAAAACTGTTTTAATACAAGTTCTGTAGTGACAACAAATACCAACTGCTATGGAGAAGGCTAAAACAAGCAGGCACTTGCTGCACTATTTTTTTTTAAGCAATGTGACAATAGTCACATTTAAAACTTCAGACTAAAAGCAAAAGGATTTAGAAAGCTAAGTTAGAAGAATTGAATAATTTCTGATTGATTCTTCACATTGCTCCTAAATATTTTCTTTTTCGCATCATAAATATTATTAAGAATCTATAACTGTCCTTAGTTTGGTACATTCCAGACACATGGCTCCAAATAGGGAAATCATCCCAAAGTGTTCCTGCTTTCCACACATTCCTTGATCCCCTTAAGCCAGCTGATTTTGACAGAAGTGTTGGCACACCATGTCACAGAGGAAGCAGCAAGGGCAGAGTTGGTAGATGGAAAGAGTACTTTAAACTGATACTGGCACTAAATGCTTCCAAATTAATGACCCAGGAACCCAGCAGGTAGCTAGTTGAAATTCTGGCCTCAAAGCCTTCCCTGGTGCTCACAGCCTTCCCACATACAACCCATTTTCTTACTCCCACTTACTTATACCAGAATAACTAGTAAAATTAAAAGCCAAAAAAAAATACAGGGTTAAAAATGTTAAGTCTTCTTAATGTGCTGTTTTCACCCTGAATTAATTCAGACATTCAATTTACAAACCTCTACAAAAGCACTACTTTCTCTGTCAGACCTGAAGCAAGGAAAACTGTGATCAGAACATTTTTAAGACAGCTTTGCTACAAAAAAAGGCATCTTGTGGAGCTAAACAGAATACAAGGGAGAAAACAAGCCCTGCATTACAGCTTTGTTACTCTGCACAGCTGGTGACATTTCCCACAGATGTCCCTACTAAATATCAATAAAATGGAACAGCACAGGATAAACAAAAGATAAATTACATATGTCATTTGGCATGGATCATACCTCAGGTGACAATGCTTCAAGTATCAGTGCACCAGAAAAATAATAGCAATGAACTTGGAAGAGCTAAAACAGAGAAGAAAAGTCTAAGTCCCATGAACATACATAACGATCTACAGGATTTTGTCAAGGATTTTCAGCCTTCAGTAGTATAAAGAAAAAAAACAATCAAGATTCTGTATATGGATTTAGAAACCTTACCAGAGAATAGAATAAGCAAATATATCAGCATTCAACAGCTCTTACAAGTTTAAAGCCTGCAAAGCATATGCAAGGGCCCTGAGAGGGTCTGCCCTGGAGCCTTGTGTGCCTGGGCTGGGGGCCAAGGCAGGGAGTGCAGCTGCAGCCTGTCCAGCCTGTCCCCCTCCCTTCCCTGCCTGGGCCAAAGCCCCTTCCCGTGGGAGCTGCTTTTCAGCTGTGCCTCCATCATCAGCCCCAAGCTGTGCTGCAGCCCCTGCCTCATCCTGGGCTCTGTTTATCCCAGCAGCCTGGCTAGCCATCTTAAGGCTGTGCCTCCCCTCTGCTCCCCTCACTTGGGTGCTGCTGTCTGATCAACCGCCCCCATCTCCTGGCTCACCCTCTCTCAGGGAGCAGCCAGCCCTCACTGCTCCATGTCTCATGTTCTTTTCCTCTAGTATCCATGAGGGAATAGAAATGACAGGACATGATTTATGCTGGTCTAATTACAACTGAAATAACTCTTATCCAGCTAGCTTGACAAAATGAAGCTGAGAGAAAATATAGAATAAAAACATTATTCTGTATCTGACACTATCTGCCATTTGCTGCAGGCAAATATTCCTAATGAAAATTAGACACTGTGGTCATATGATTTCAAAATGAATATGGAAAAGATGGCATCTGTCACCATTGACATGACACTGAACACAAAAGGAAAATCTGCGCTTTGACTAGAAATTGAAATGACTGGCTGGCAATGTTTGCATATGGTTAACTTAGCTGTGATGAAACAAGAGGATATCAACCAAAACATTGAAGCTTAAAGGGAGCAGATTTCTTAAACTTTATAAACGCAACTTGAAAATTTTTAAGATTAACAACTCTAGGATGAGTAGTAGACTAATCCGGACAGCCTTCAAGGGAAAGGTGGTGTTGTTTTGGCAGTTCTAATCATAAATTGTTTAAACTTACAGTAATTTCATGATTATAAGCCGCACCTTTTTCATTGAAGAATCCATCCTACCCCAGTAGTGCGGCTTATATTCAGGTGCAGCTTATCTATGGACAAATCCCAGTGAAATGCCAACCCGGAAGTGAGAGCTGGCTGAGCAGGGCACCTGGGGTTGCCTTTAAAGGCTTCGCTGGTCTATGAAAACTGTTGCAACTTGAGCACCAGACACCAAACCCCGTGGTGGCAGCGATTCTGTTACTGACTCGATACTTTGTCGCACATGGATCCTCACTTAAAAAAAAATAAAAATAAATGCAGCTTATATTCAGGTGCGGCTTATATATGGACAAATCCCGTGGTCTACCCGGCTACCTGGATGTGCAGCTTATAATCAGGTGTGGCTTGTACTTGTGAAATTACTGTATTTAAGTCACACAGTCCTTCCCCAAGATATTCTGTCAAGAGACAGGTCTCACTATCTTGATTTCCGATTCTTTAGAATGGGACCACTTATATTACACTACCAGATGCAGTTCCACCTGTTAGAAATGAAAAATCAAGATATTCCATGGAATTGTATTCCAGAGAATCTTTGTTCTGTTATCAGGTTATTTTTAACATATAAAATTTCTTTAAAAGTTGCACATCATCAGGGGCACAGTCCATTTCACACACTTACCCAAACTGCAATGTTATTTTTTCCATCAACAGTTACTTGTGCTAGAAAGAACTGACCTCTAAGTAAGAGCTATTCAAACAAAATGCAAAGCAATGTAACAACCTAGTACTTGGCTTGACATAATCCTTCTAAAACAGCCACTGTTGCTGGAGTCAGGGAGAAGAAAGAAGGCCATATTTACAATACATGAGAAATAAATTTTCCAATGAGTATCATTATATGCATATCCCTAATCTGGGAAAAGTCTGATCTCTCTTCACCACAGAAGGAATTACGTATCCCCAAGGCCATGCTATCTGCTGGATCTAGTAATTACTGGGTAACCAGAGACATGGGATTAGAACAGAACTGCTCTAAACAACTTCTGCTGTGCCAGTTTTCAGACAAAAGGCACTTTTCTTTTAAAATACACTGGCAACTAATGGTGCTGGATCCATATACCAGCAGGAATCATAGGAAAGCAATGGCACAACTGTAACTTGCTCTTCCATTAAAACCAACTGGGACTATAGAAAGCTGATCCGGAGCTTTTGCATTGAGTCAGCACATGTTATCACATTAGCAGGGTTCTGATGTACATAAGCATCCACACCAAGTTACAGCAGGAGAAACCAGAGCAGGGGGTAAAAAAATGGTAAAGAAATGCAACTTCCCTACGGATGCTCAGTTCTGCAGTAAGACACAAAAGAGGATAAGTAACCAAATAGAGATAAAAATAAAGTGAAAAATAGAAGGGTGGGAATATTAAAGTGATTAGGAAACAGAATGCAAAAGAAATAAACTATAAGAGAGAGAAAAGAAGTTAATGGAGCAAGAAAGTAACAAATGGAACAAGCTGACTGTGCATAAACATTAATTATGGAGAATTCAGATTCCCTCAGCTCCAGATTTTTGTTAGTGATAACACTGACTGATTCAGTTACAGATATTAAAAATTAATTAAGAACTCAAACAAAACTAACAAATTCCTGCCTATGGCTGAACTGGGTTGAGTGTATAAACCTGGTAATCAATTTGGCCCTGAAATCCTTCATTGCTAAACACGGGAAAGAATGACTAGCTTGACAGCTTTGGGGTGATTCACAACCAGCTTGACTACCATTCCTCATTTAAATTGGTTAACACAAGTAGATATGAAAATATCTGTAGTTCGACAAGTGAAACATGCGGTTTTACAGAAAACAGGTGTGATTTGTCAGTTAAGTATGTTTTCCATGTAGAACTGTTTGCAGTCCTCTAAACCCATGACAGAAATCACATCAGGCTGCACACAGAAACATGTAGTTCAGCAAGCAACTTCTTACATACATTAAAAATACAGTGGATCCAATTTCTGCCATAACAAAGAGGATTTACCTTTTGGTTCTGCTTAGGAAAAATAGCAAATGAAGTCTTTCGTGAAAGCTAAACTGGGAAATTGGTACAAAGAGAGAATAAAAGAGTACAAAAGAGAGAATAAATAGTTACCTCTTAATCCAATGGATTCAGCAGCAAAAAGGGGAATGATTTGCAGTTAGGGGCAGGTGCACAAGCTCATCTATTTGCTGCTCCTAGAGAGAGACTGCTGTCCTGGCACCAGGCTTCTTAATAAGTCCTTAATTAGTCAGCTTTATTACATACACACAGAGATCAGAGAAATGAGCACCTGCATACTTCTCACAATTAATACCTTCATCTTAGCAGCCCAGTCTTAAAAATAAAGGGTAAATAGAACATACAGGAATAGTAGAGCTAGAGGTACTGCAGGGTGTGCTCATATAGCCATTTGTTTTATCTTTCCTGCTCTCTAGTTGTCTCAGTTTGAGACAAGTCAGGAGGAAAGTTAGTCCATGTAGACTATTGGTGTTCCACAAAAAGCCTACCAAAAACATACTGCACAAATTCCCACACATGCCAACAAACAGAAAACATGAAGAAACAGAGGTAACAAGGAAACTTCAAAGCTTAAACACATTTAATTTGGCTAGAAATGTAAAGCTTTGTGGCAGCCACTTGTTTTCTAGGCACCATCCCTGTTTTGTTTTCAATTTAAGTATTACTTTTCCAGGCAATTCCATCATTCCCACTTCTTAATTTTTGCCATCCTCACCCTGAAGTCAGGGAACCTTAAAGGTTTGTTGCAGCCACCCTCACCGCAACAAGATTCTGATACTGTTTTTCAAAAAATATAAAAATAAAAAATAAAAAATTTTTAAAAAAACCCATCTCTCGGGATCAGTGTATCTTCACACAAACAGTATGACATGAATACGGAGTTTCATAACTTCAGCTGCCTAAAACACGAGATCAATTTGCTGTTTCTGAGCTCTTCATTTGTTCACCACTGTGCATCAAGAATTTTATGACATACTAACCATAATAGCACACTTATGGACATGTATATAGTAATTTAAACAGAAAAGCAAACATAGCTGCTTCTTTATCTAAAATTTTGGGCCTGAGCATTAAGCAAGAATTTAGACACTTTAGACACTTCATATTTCCTTCCTAAAAAGGAAGGCTTTCTTTCTAAGGGAAGATAGGCAAAATTACACATCTAAATATTTCCAATGATTTATCTTAGTCATTTTAGCTTCTGAAAAATTTAAAAGGGAAGGGAACACCCAGGAAAGAATTTTTCAAGTTTTGATAACATAAGGAAAACTCACTAAAATCCTCCAACCTAAATTCTGAAAAATAAGTAAAATAATTACATCAGCTTTTCAAACAACGTTATTTTAGAATAATTCTATTTATACCAGTGCAGACTCAGAAAACAAGGTAATATCTCATTTTGGTGAGATATGAATATTTAAAATAAGGCTTTAGCATCCCATTCCAAGCATTTAACTCAATTTTTTAATCTCCTTACCAGTAATATCCACTGTCAAATATATCCAGTTTCTTTTTCTGCCATGCCCAGACATTCCCCAGCTCCTTCTCCAACTGCAACATCTCCCTGTGTGAGTGGATAGAATGGTGTTCTCCCAGCAGGTAATTAATTGGCTGTGAGGGATCATTTTTAGAGAGATTGAAACACCTGAGTAGGAGGAACAGCTGTGGGGCTGATGGCAGAACAGACACTTGTGCTCTCACCCCACACAGTCAGGGTTTAAATGACAAAGCCCTAAACCTTCTGGGCTACCTTGGAAATTTAAAATCCTTAATTTAGAATTAATGAAGGAGGGAGGGAAGAGCAAAGAGGGTGTCAGCAGGAGAACATCCCTGTGACCAGCAGAGTCATGTGCCATCTTTTCTTCCTCCTTTTCTCCCTATGTTACTCTTTCCCAGTGTGATTTATCTCTCGGGTGAAATAATGGTATTGAGGGACTAAGGCAAATGATTTCAATATGTTCAGGAGAAAAGAGGAAACTTAAAACCTCAATTATAAGAACCATGTTGGAAAACAAAAAAAGAAAAAAATTGGTCTCCATTTCAGAAGAATGCAGAGTCAACTCCTCCTGACCCCAATAGTGTAATATTCCAGTCAATACTTGCGTCTCTTATTTTTAAAATTTATTCCATTTATTTTGGAAAGTTTGCAACAAAAATCACATTTAGCTCCTTTGCACATGGCTCAGACAAAATGTGCATTTCTTCAACACAGACACTACAGGTAACCTGGAAAATTTAAATAATCCCCATGAAGAAGAAACTGATACTGGCTCATGATTCTGATTTTTAAATTCTGATAATCTATTGCTGTCCCCTCGCAAATTAAAACTAGAAAACAATTTAAATGCAATGTAAAAAGGGTTAATTAAATACTTTAAAGTGCACAGATGTCTATATGTTATTTTAATGTATGAATAAAAAACACATTATAGGTATTTTTCTGCATTCTTTTGTCACATCAGTACCATGCTTTATAAATTTAAATTACCTTCAAAGATGAGGATTTTTTTTTAAGTGATAAAATATGACTAGAAGCCAAAACTAACTGTCAATCCAATATTAAATATAATCTTAACATGCCAGAAACAATTTCATTTATTGATATTGCATTTATTCCACCTGGAGTGGTTAGATTTTCACTTCCTGAAGCTAAATTTGAACCTAAGGAACCTGCATTACTGCCCATCTTTGGTAAAAAGAATCAAAAGAATTCTATCATATTTTATGTCCATTCTATGTTAAAGTGCCATAAGTACTTTTATCTTCCCTATGAAAAAAAGAACATCAGACATTTCAATTGACTATTTAATTTCCTTATTTCTTTTCACTAATGATTTACATGTAAAATATCCTCTGATTTCCTTGCTTTTAATCTACACAAGGTAAGGAGACTTGGAGAAACAGATCAGATTTAGCACTTGTAAAAATGATCATTATATTCTCTTCCTTCTAGAAACTTGCATATTGACAAGAAACCAGCTCACTGGCTATTTTAATGTGAAACTGGTAATATTTAAAGATTTCAGAGAAACAGATGGAAAAAAGGTTTAGTGAGGAAATGTTTAATCAGAAGAGATTTGGCAAATTATTCTGTAAATGAATCCTTGCATGTGTGCTCTTTTCATTTCAGAGAAGCAATATCCCTGCTGCGAATCATTTCCCAGCATTTTCAGTGCCAAAGTGCACCCTACTCCACATTGCCCCACCAGGCTTTACTGTTTTAGCAACAGCCTCCTATACTTACAGGCCAGATAATAAAACCTTTTACATTAAAACAAAACCAAACCACCAAACTTCCCATTTTGACCCCCCTGAGGATTCCCAGGAAAGATTCTGCTTCTGGAGCTTGTTGATTGGAAAAATCCAGAGGTTACCTAATATGAGAGTTGGAGTGTGACTGACATTCCAGACATGAATGATTGGGAGGTGTGTGTCTAATCTTACAATTCAGTGAAGTGAGCAAGAAAACAGGAATAAATGCTAGCTTTTAACTGGCTGTATTGTTTTGCCAAAAAATCCCACCAGACTGTGTTTTTCATACCACTTCTGTAACAGCCTAAATTCACATCATAGTGATACCTTACAAGCCTCACCACGTTAGCTGTTGAGTATTTATAGCTCCACTCTATATCATAGGAAAAGTATGCAGGGTCTTATACTCTGATGAGCAGAGATCACAGTGTCAGGAAACTCTATAGTCACTTTGCTATAGTGCAGGAGCTTCAACAAGTAATAAAACACAAGCCTTAAAAAGGCAAAGCATCCAGTGTGTGGAACATCTTAATCTATTTCAGAAGAATTATTTAACCAAGAGGTAATGATTTCACATTGGTGACTGTTTTTTCTCATCAGCTTCCAGGCATAGTTGTAATTTATATGTAATTCTGGATAGAAATCCAGGCTGAAATGACTGCTTGAAATTCTAAACAACTTTTCTTTCCAGCCCTTCCTGAGCTTATAAAATGGAACAGGTGTTAAAGTAAATGGACTTGTTCCTTTCCCCTTGAGGTAACTCTGTGCCACAAAGAAATGGAGAAGCTCTTGCCTGCATTTCTCCAAGCATATTAGAGGAGGCTTTACTGTGAAAATATTTTATACAAATAACAACACTAACTTACTGCCATTTGCCACAGCTGCCTTCCATCCACTTCACACTAAAACATAATTATGCCTGTGAAATCCCTTTAGGGAAACCTCCCTAACTCACCATACCTATAGCATTAAAGGAACAAATAATTTTTGGAGAAGGCACAATATAACTATTCCATGACAAGCAGGTGGTTCTATGTCTAAATTGCTCCATTGTGACAACTGCATTTCATCATTTGTGTGTATTACTGAAAAAAAAAAATAGTTTTATGTTAGAAATCCCGTTTAGAGTATCTCTAAGGGGTTAAATAAGGAAACTATATTATTTCTCAGACTTTCTAATCTTTAGGAAGGATGCTTTTTCTGCCTCCAAAGAATGAAAAGTAATTATTTAAAATCCTGTTGGGATTTGTTTACACTACTATAAAATTTGATATTTTGTATACTCCAAGCCTGGTATGACTTTAAATAAACAGTGCAACTGCTGTACTTCCCCACCCAAATATTATACTTTATCTCTGATATAAATGTAAATGCATGCTCATGGGGAAGAAGAACATCTACCATCTATATATTCTTGGCACATAAAGACTACCAGAGACATTGCAATTTTGTTGCCAGTTTATCCTCATGCTCTTCAGAGAAAGGGAAATCCAGATCCTCAGCTGGTATTAATTGAATTTTCAAAGGTGATTAATATAATTATTCATATCAACCTCTCTTCCTGTCCCTTTAAAATCCTTAATATAGCTTCTTCATTATAAAGTTATCAGTACTCTTTAAAGTTTAAGTATGTTCAATGAAGAGTTATTATTATCATAGATATATCATACCTGAAACCCCCAGATACAGTCCTTAAAATAAGAAAGCACAGAGCCAAACAGGCATCAAAACAGTGCTTCATCTTTCATAGAACAGCTCAAGCTCATTTGCAGCATACACTGTCTGGAATTATATGTTCTTAGCTCTTCTAGAGAATTCTCATTAGATGAAGCTAGCAAATTTTGAAGTAATGGTATTTTACTTTAAAATCCAGGAGCCTGAGCAGCTCTGAATCATAGTTCTCCATCATATGGCCAGCTATGGGCCAATCATTCACACATTAACCTCAGTTTGACTTGCTATACTGACAGAAGAAAACTACTAAGTCAAGCTCACCACATTGCGGACTAAGAGGTAAAAGGCTCATTCCCACTAGACATTCATTTCTTTCTGGATCTAACCTTTCTTTGCCAGCAATTGCCCACCCACATTGATTATAAAGGATTGTGTCAGCCTAACTCTTAAGGTAACATGAAGAGAGAAAATTGGATGTTTTCTACTGGCTTCTGCATAAGGGCAAATTTCACCCAGAATGTAAATCAGATTTTTTATATTATTTATTTTGTTTCAGGCTATTACCTAATAATTTCTAATGCTGTCAGATTATGGAACAAATAGATTTGTCAGGGGGATAGCCTAAAAATAGTTTCTTGAGGCTTCTTCCAACCGTATTTTTCTACATTCCTGTAATTTTGGAAAGATGCTAAAATTTTCATACTGTAGCTGGAATCTGAACCAGAGTATTGCTTCACTACCCTGAATGGCAAATGTGGAGCCTGAACCCCAGACTATCAAAGCTGAGCATTAAACTCCATGACATACAACAGAGGAAATGTTCCATCCAACCCCCCTGTGTCCTTGCTGGAATTCTTGAAAATCCTGGCATTGTTTCTCTTTTCAGACAATCCTGTTAACACGAGGAAACCACAAAAGTCCAAAGAACCACACAGCAATATGATTAGTAATGTCCTTTGTACACTACACAGAGAGTAAGGAACAGCACTGTTCTAGTATGTGTGTCCTTGGGACTTGGAGACAGGAGAGGAACTTAACTACTGAAACACCCGAAGGAATTTTTGGGGCAAATTACTCAAGCTGAGTCTAGAATGCCAATTTGTTATTTTGGAGTGGTTCTGCGCTCTTAGGGAGTTTGCTTTCCTTCTCCATGTTCCAAAGCCATCCCAAAGGAGAGTCCACACCACCTTGATCTTCGATGGAACCAGAGCCACTAGGAGTATCCTCACTGCTCATTCTTTCAGGATAGCACCGGGCTGAGACATTCAAGCTCTAAACCTGAAGCTATAATAGATAACTTCATTTGAGAAATAATGAGTCCTGCAGTAGGGCTATAACAAGACAACTGTATAATCTCCAAGACCCCAGCTGGTATTTCTTATAGCTTTGAGCTGCATTTTTCCAAAAGACAATTTAGTGGAGCTATCTGGGGATTTCAGGACTGCTCTGTACTGTGTAATGTAACCAGACTCTAGTTCATCTAACACATGACTAGTATTCCCTTCATTATAAAAATGTAACTACAAGAAACATTCACAAAAAATATTGTGACACTCGGGTACTAAATTATTTGGAGTAAAGAGAAATACCCTAGAATGAGATAAATGGGATATAGTCATTTAAAAAAAATCAGGATTTTGAGTGGAATAGATACATATCCACAAAACAAAGCCAAACCACAGCAACTCCACAGCTCTATATAAGAGACAGGTTCTCCACAAAAAGAATGCCTTTATCAACAGAAGATCAAATTACTACAGAGGGGAGACTGCTTAGCCAGTTATTGCTGGTTTAGTGCACCATAAAGAATGTTCACACCTAAAGCTGTTTTTAGTGTACCTCTGCCTCAGACTCTGGAAAAAAGAGGTGATGTTTTCATTTCAAGTTGATTTTTTACCTCTAGGCAACAAAACAATGCAGAAAAGTTTCTAAACTCAAGCAAATCTAGGAAAAAATCTAGAAAACGCAACATTTTGATCAAATCAGGCTCCCTCTAACCATAGGTAAAGCCACATGAATCTTAAAAAAACATAAGAATAAAAGCAGGATGAAAGAAGGATATGGGACTTTATATGAATTCATATACCTCTATGACAAGATAGAACAGCCACCTCTGATTTCTGAGACTTCATAATGCAATATTAAAACTGTGGTAGTGTGAACAGATTGATAAAGCTTTGCTTGGGGTTGCTTACAGAGTGTAAACACATTGAAATACATCAGAACCTCTTTGCGCTTCAAAATATGTTTCTCTACAGTGTAGACAGCCCTAATAAGTAAAGCAGCCCATCCCAGCTGACATACTTCAGCAATTTTAAACCACAATTATCCTTTTGTGTTATTGGTATGTGCATAAATACTTTTTTTAAAAAAACTTGCAAAACACAAAGTACTCCTTCCCAGAAGGGAAACTGTGTAGTCAGAACCTCTCATTGCTCTTCGAAAGAAGACAATTATGAATAATATGATGGGAACTTTCAGAACATACTGCATCAATCAAGTTCTGCATGAGTAATTATAATAATGTTTTGTAACACCATTAATTTTGTCAGCAGAACATCTCAGATTTCTGAAATACAAGATTTGTTCCCAAAAGGACATTGGACCTCAGCGTAAGTTCCTGGCTAATTTCTGTGATTCTGCTGAGAACATCTGAGTAGTAAAGAAACATTTGTTTTCTGGGCTAGGATTTGGGTGTTGAAGTCACAGAAGGTATTGTCTGCAAGCTGTTTTTTTCCTTCTATGGCAATTGTTTTGAAAGATTTCACAAGGGTGTCCAAGCTGTTAGGTGTAAGAAGGATTGTGTCAGTAAACATTAAAATTTCTTCTCCTTCCAGTGCAAAGCCAGCTCGCTTCCTTATCTTTACTGCTTCTCAAATGAGAATCTATCTGTCTTATGGCTATATCTTCATTTCAAGTGGGTTTTTTTGTTTTTATTTTTGATGTTAGTATCAAAAGTCAACAGGTCGAGAATAAAAAAACAACAAGATTAAGGCTTACCTTGAAAGTGCAGAAACAGGAAAAATAAGTCAAAGAACTAGTTAGTTATAGTTCACATAAGCTTACAGGAGATTCAGAAATTATTACAAGGGCTCATATAAGCAATGATCCATGTAGCATTTTATAAAAATAGTGAGAAGGAAACTGGAAAGAAAGGCCAGCAGTTGCCCAGATAAGGCTTGTGGAGAAAAACAGATGTAGAACCAAGGTGGGGAAGAGAGGACTAGAAAGGAGACAAGGAACTATTTATTTGAAGTGACAACATCTCCATGGGAGATACCAGAAATGTGAGATGGTTGTCAGTAACAATGTGACCCTAAGAAGAGTTTTAAGCAAGACAGTGGTGCAACAAAGCCCTTGGTTTTCTTTAACAAATCTGCTTCTGTTTACTTTATGTGGGTCTGCCTCACCACACAAGAGGTATAGCCCAGCTTTCAGGATACTTGTGAAATTAAATTCCTTTTTAATGAGGAATCACATTTGGTCTTTTTAAATTACACCATTTTGAGTTAAACCAGCTCTGAATTAACAATTTCACCAGAGTTAACAAGCAACACCTTACAAAGCACAAAAAGTTTTTTCCTATTTTTGTAGGAATTTGAATGTGATCTGTTTCAAATGCAAAACAAATCAGATGAGATTTGGCCCAACCTGTTGGCAAAGAGTTCAGTTTGAATATAATATTTTCTCCCTCCAAGAACATAAAACAATATAAAGGATTATTCTCTTCCTCAATTTTGTGGTATTTCCTTACCTTGCCATCTATTCACACCTGTTCCTTGTCTCTCCCCTACCATTGCACTACATCCCAAAGACATCCTATGGTGCATATATTTAATTGACAGCTCATTAGTATGACAGTGAAAAATCTTTACACATTTTTAATGATTTTTTATTTCAGCCATAAATCTTGCTGATGCCCAGCCTGATGATTTGTTAGACATTTCTCTACTAACTATGGTTTCTATTGCTACCTTCCTACTTGCTGTGTTTCACAATAGTCCAAATTTTTCTTGAGACATAATTAACACCTAGGGAACAGAATGCATCCTTGCATTCCCTATGAATTCAATCCTCCTATGTATCACAAAGAAATCAAGAAAATCAAATGCTTATGCAGCTGTATAATAAGAGTATGTCAATAAATGACAGTGACATGAAACCTGTCTCTGATGATGTGTAGGTCTCATGTATTCCAAGTTCATAAGGAATTCAGCTGTCTGTTCTTCTTAGGCGAGTTTGAACTGTAAGATTACTAGAGCAATATTTTAAAATAACATAAAGGTGACCTTCTGAATGTAGGCAGACTCCATAATTCATAATGCACTTCAGTTGCTTTCACTTGGAAAAATGGAATCAATAAATTAGCTAATACTACAGCATTTACATGTTTTTACCTACTATTCTTTATTTCTGTATCTTTTTTAATATCTTACACCAAAATAAGCTTTTTTAATCAAATACTGAGGCATCAGTGAAAGATGAAAACCTTGTAAGTGTTCAGGTTTGAGGTCTTCCATGTGACAGCTGGCCACTAAATTTAGAAAAGGAGAAAAGACAATATTTATATCTGCAAGTCACAAGATTTTCAATTGTCTATCTGCTACACCTGAGATAGAATAGACTTGGGACATATAAAACAAGCAGGTGTGTTACTGCCCAGGCTCTGGTCACAGCCCCTACAAGCAAGTAATTTGTTGATAAAATACCAAGAGATTCAAGTGATATTCAGATGTAGGCCTAACAGTTTCCTTAACATAATATAAGGCTCAAGAATCCTTTCCTAGGTAAGGCAAGACCCAGCTGAATAGGATGAGAAGAACCATCTCAGAGACTCCATCACTTAAGCCCATAGTGGACTTGATCATCCCCTCTGTTTTGCCAGTGACTAAGCTACTCTCCTGAGCAAGAACCATAGAAAAGCTTAGGGTGGGAGGAGTCTGGAAATCATCTGGTTTAATCTTCTGTTGCAAATTGGGCTTTACGTTATGTTATCCAGGGCTCTATGCAGATAGGCCTTAAATATTTCCTGTGAGAGACACTCCACCAGTTCTCTAGGTAACCTGTTCCAGTGTCTAATTGTTCTCATGAAGAAGAGTGACAAAAGAATCTCCATCTTGTCTATAAATACCCTCCAGTGTTGCAACACTGTGATAAGATTCTCTCCCCTGAGCAGCCTTTTCTCTAAGTTCAACAAACCAATTTCCTTCTATTTTTCTTCATTTTTCAAATTCTAGAATTCTCCACTTATCCTGGTAATTCCCTGCTGGATCCTTTCCAGCTTTATAATAGCTCTTGAAATGGGAAGACCAAATCTGGACAGTGTTCCATGTGTGGCCTAACAAGTGGTTGAGTAGAGCATAATTATCACATCCTTTAATACCTTGGTTACACTTCTGCTGACACAGCCCAGGCCATGGATGTGTGGATGTGTACTACAGAGACTCAACTACGTGTAACTATGTTTACATACATAAAAATTCCAGAAACGTTATCTTGACATTCCCAGCCTGGCTTATTCCTTACTTGGTCTAAGGCAAGGACTTCTATTTTTTGGTCTCCATGGCAATTCAGGTTGTTTTTAATTAGAATGTTGTTACAGTATCTCCAGGCTGCATTGTGCAATAGTAAAGGAAATCAACTTTGAAGACAGAAAATGCTCGTGTTGAACAGATTGAACAAATAGTCCTTTTTACAAAAAATTATTTTCTCTTTGCCCTATATTATAATTGCTCTGGGTCTACTGATTATATATGAACTTTAACTCCTAGTTCTGTAGGCAAACCACAAAGAAAATTACATAAATAAATCTATCCACTGTGTAATGAACATCTTACCCAGGGGTTTAATAAAACATATGCATAAATTAAGAGCAAAATGTTCATTCTTTTAGACCTACATAGTTTTGAATCAATTGTCAGCAATGCTAATCTCACAGATTATACTGATAAGTGAAAGAGTAGCCACAGCGACCTATTTCCAAAGGAGCATTTGTGCCACCATGGTAATCCTAAGGCATTGTCATTCACAGTGATTGGTTACTGATGCTGTACAACATGGAACAGCAGCAGCTAAGAAAGTCTAGGAGGCTGAGACCAGAATTCAGTATAGGATATTAAATCAGAAGCTGATCATAAACAGAATTTCCAGTAATGTCTCAGACGATCAGATTTATAGAAATCTACTATAAACCCGAGTAACACAAAGAAATCCCTTCACACAGCACAGCCAAAAGTATGTAAAGTGTGTCCTTGGCACATGCAGCCCTTTAAATTTCAGTACATCCTGAAGCAGATGGAAGCTCTCCTGATGAGAGTTTTCCTTCCTCTGCACAGGAGTCCCCCGTATCAAAATAGAGCTGCTTCTTTCCTGCCACTCATTGTTCTAGCCCTGCGGGGTTAGGAGATCATTTTGCAGAGCCAGGCATCTCTTTAATTAAAGATATCCTTTTAGGAGATAGCTGCACAGCATCTTCACAAGGGCTAGGCTGGGTGGGGTTTGATCAGATATGGCTGATCTTAAAGAGCATTTCTCCTTCAGAACAGCACTGTGGCACGTAAAAGGAATGCATTTCAAGCTATTGCAGCTTGTGTAAGCATGTGATTACTAAACTACTGAATTGTAAAAGTTTTATTTTGCTGATACTCATATAAACATGTACTGTAAGTCATAAACTTTGACAGGAGGAACTCATAGCTTACACATAAAAATCTGTATTTCAATAAACATAAAAACTGGAACTGCAAATCTAAGAACTTCCCTAAAGATAATAAAGATTTATTTTTATATGCTTGCTTAATCTTTGTCTTTAATATTTATGCTTAAAACTGCATTCCACATTTTCATGACTGTCTTTTTCCTATGCATAATTAATAGATTTCCTTTTAAATAACCTAACATTTGTTGGAAGGTAGATTCTATTAATTCACTAGTTTAGACTTTCCTGAATGTAACTGACTAATTTGAAAGACAGCTGTCTCAGGCAGAGAAATGGGTCAAACAGAAATTTAATATGCACTGCAAGATGGATTATTTTTATGACTTTGCTAAAGATTCTCTGAATACCTGGTCAAATTCAAAATATCAGTATGTTATCATAATTAAAAGTATTTTTTACTGCTGGAGTTTGATGCAGAATCTTTAATTAGTCAAGGATTACTCAAAAGACTTCTCATATTACAAGGAATCTGCTTCTGAATTTTGTATCTTTCTTGAAAAACAAAACAAAAAAATACACAAGCCAAACCACAGCAGAACTCAGTCAACTTTGGTTGTGGTCACAAGTATTTTGCAAAGCTGCATTATTTAATTAAGAAATTTAATCAGAAAGAGATTGTATGGCTTAATATCTAGTTGAGCAACAAGGAGTAGAGCCCTTTTTTTGTGGTATGTTTTAAGATAAAAGAGGCTTGAGAATGCTGAGGCTTTGCTGAGCAATCTAATTGCATGTCTTTAATTAGCACATATGCTAACTTCACAGTAGAGGTCCTCAGGACAGAGCCTATTTTTAAAAACCTGTTAAAAACCTTCTTGTCCTTCATTGAAAATGCTGATCTGCTATGAAAAGAGTCTGCACAGGGTTTCACATTTCAAAAAATTACATACAATGACATCTAATATTTTACACATTGAAATACACTGACAGCCACATTTGAAATGCATGATGCTATCAGAGAAATTAAGATAATTGGAAAAATTTGAAAAAAAACCCTCTAAATCACTCTGTTTCTCTTAACTGCTAGGCATTATCTTCAGTGCAATAAGAATGAGAAGGCAGTGGAGAACTCACTGGTGAAAAAGCAAAATGTAGTTGGCTGTCACTTAAGTCAAAGATAATTCTTCACTGACTGGCTTCCACAAGCAGTGTGAACCTATACAGCTAAACACTATGAATTGTTCTCTATAAGTGACATTTGAAATTGGCTCTTGTGAGATAAATATATAATCCTGATATCCTTGGTGATGGCTTTGCATGTGTATGTCTGATTTTAAAACACAAATGGGCCTCAAAAAATCTATGGAAGGGTGTGGGAAAGCTACCTGGCCTTTAGTGCAAACAAAAGAAACCATTTCAATGGCCAACACAAATACATGGGAGTAGTACTGACCACAGAGCAAGCCAAGAGCAGTACCTGAACAAGACTGCAATCGTTTCTATTTATAATTATTGCCCATACAGCTGCAGGTATTTTCTTTGGATCAGCTGTGAGTCAGCTCTCAGTGTACTCCTGTGTCTGCCCCTCCATCATTTCAGAAGTGTTCCTTCTATTTTTCTGCCTTTCAGGAGAGTTCAGAGGACATGCCTGTATTCTCACATCAGTCACAACAGAAAACCACGCACACTGTGGCTCCTGTCAATGCCCTGGTGAAAATGGCAGCACAATGGCACTCTGCACATACCCACAGGGTATCCCAGGAAGGAGCATCCTGATACACAGCCAAAGAGGGCTGTCAGGAGAAGAGACTGACAAGAAGCTGCATTCTGATCCAGGCAGCCATGCACACCAAATCCTTGGAATTATAGAACAAGGGGTGGACCCAGAGGCTACCAAGGGATTTTCAAGCCTCAAACTCTTCAAAGAGTGGCAGTCTCCATTAGCAGAACTGCCCTCTGAATGTGCCACACCTCTCAGAATTCTCTGAAGGAAGAGATGTAGCAAATCCTTTTATTGTGGTTCTAATTTACTTTGAAAATTTCACCAGTGATCTTCCATGGTTTGAACCAGCTATTCAGAAAAATGCAATTTGCAATCTCTAATTTAGAAAATATACTCCCCAGGAGAGAAAACCTAAAGGTAGTGTGATGATCCATAGCAATGATTTTGCATTTGGTACAAACATCATACAGTTTCTTTACAAACTGCAGGCTAAACACCACTACAAAGATTTCCAGTATTGTTAGACAATTACTTAACTTCAAATTTAACAGATTTTTTCAAATGCTCCAGATGTGCATATGTCTTCAGGGTAGAAAAGAGGGGCAAAAAAATCAATGCCCTTTTTTGATCCCGAAATATTCCAAAAACCTTAACCTTAAGAAAACAGTGCATGTGTCTGGATTATTTCAAAATCTAGTTAACCAAGCTTCAATCTCCTGGGGGTACATTTTCAGATTCCTTACAAGAACAAACCAAAGGCTTTAGTGGATACTGTTAAAAACCACCAACAGTTCATGAGAACATTTATACTCCATTCATAAAGCTTATCAAACTCATAAAATAGAATACAGGAAGATATTATTCCCTATGTATTGGTTCAGAGAAACTATAGTTATTACATACTATCCACTCTACATGCTAAGAATTAATTTGACATAAATAGTTAACAGCTTTTCAGAGTTGGCGCAAAGTTTATACTTTGCTTTAAGAGAAGGTACTAAGGAGGCTGAAGAGAAAGTAGATACCATCTGAAGAGAAGGAACTGTTACAAGGATGCTCTCCTTTAAGGTATTACAGAGATGCATTTCATAGGGCACTTCAGTGCTACCTAGTGATATCAATGTTTGAGCTTTTACATCGGTAAGGAAACTCATTACACATAGATTATATAACTATGCGCATGGTTCATTAAGCAAAGAACTTGAAATATCAGCAGCTAAATTGTGAAGAAAAGCAGTCTACCAGAAGTAATGCCTTTGATCTACATCTACCCAACATACATTGCACTGTATGTGACTCGGGAGCAGGTGGACTCTGCTGCTGATAATAAATACAACATTTTAAATACAGGATCAACACTTCCTGCTCCTTTCTGAAGCAAAACAATTCTTCTCAGAAGCATTACTGACTCCTGGTGAGCAGTCCAGAGCATTTATACTCTGAGGAACTCCCACAGATCTGCAGAAGGCATGAACAGCTGGCTCAAGACTCTGGACAGCCTTCAAGATAAACCCTGAGTACAGTTCTAAGCCAGCAACAGTAAACATGTGTAGGGGGAAGGGGTCAGAGAGGCAGCTTGGCATGTGTACAGGTCACTGCACAAGCCCAGGCACAATAAGCACCATTCATACCAAAACTCATAATACAACTCAACACAAGTTAATCTTCTGACACTGTTGTTTCCTCTGCCTTACTCACTCTTTTCATGCAAAGCCAGATTTTATTCAGTTGCATGGAGCTTTTTTGGTGGTTTTTGCAATCATTTTGTATCACCAACAAAGATAAATTACTCATTATTTTAAAGAGAGAAACTTACTTGAGACTATGAAGATGTCCACTGAAAACCCTTTATTACTTCTTCATTCATCTGCAACATTTCCAATGCAATATGCTGAAGACCAATAGAGAAAAAGGCACCAACCTGGGGAGAACACAAAAGCAGGCAAGCGTGGCGTCAGCACCTCTGTTCTGTCCAGGACATATGTGCTGACAGGAACAAGTGGCTTTCCAGCAGCACTGATACTAAATCTGCTTGTACCCAATAGAGATACATGATGGTTCCAAAACCTAATTGTGTGTGAGATCTAATATCATTATATACAACAGTCTGAAATTATGCAACTCTGTTGTTTACACCAAAAAAAAAAAAAAAAAAAAAAAAATCTGAAATAATTTCCCTGTCTTTTAGAATTATCTAGCCTTCAGGAAAATTCATACAAGCCAGTGGAAAAGAATTCCATCATATACATCACAAATCAATTAGCTGAACCATTGCTTGGCTGACTGTGAGGCCACTTTTAGGCTGCTGTAGTGGCTCTTGAACAAGAATAGTGAGTGGAATTTTGCTTATTTTTTTCCTTAATATGGGATATTGATTTATTTTTATGCCACTTGTATTCTCTTTGTACACTGTTCTTTCTGGTAACACTCTTATGAAACAAAATATTAAAATGAGGAGCTTTTAGAATTGAGCTTATTACAGATCTAGTATTATTATTGAAATGTGGTATTATGAAGGAAATTCTTAATGAATAAAATCTGTTTAGATTAATGTTTTTCAGTTTTGAATAAAAATTACTTTTAATAAAAAGATGCCCACATAGAATAGATGAAAAAAAATGCCGTTTAGAAATTACCATATGTGACAACCAATAGCCTGTTCTAAAATCACCTTCAAAAGATCCTTGAACTGTTTAGAAAGTATAACGCAATAACTTCACAAGAAATACACCTAAGTCCATGTGGTCCAACTGACTTATGTGGTCCAATTGACTTCCATCCAGATTTCTGATGGAACATCAGGAACAGCTGTTGGAGCAACGAAAGCTCTTCCAAATTCAAAAGCCTACCCATGTGTGTGCTGTAGCTTAACACAGTTGCTGGGGCAAGAAAACAACCACTGAAAGAAGCAGGTGATGCTGATAGAGTGAGATGTAAAGTCCTCCAGAAAAATGTGTGGAAGGAAGGAAAATGTGTCCGAGAGAGATGGAGAAATGTTTAGATTTGCCTTTCATTCTGTGAGATACATGCACATTCATCTAAATGGTTGCAGAGCTTGGTCATAGAAATGTTGAGTACTGAGGTATCTCTCATGAATATCACCCAGACATCAGTTTTCTATCATGTATTATGCCAGGCATAAAAACCAAAAAAAGAATGTTCTGTAGTAGTCTTTATGCCATATTTCCAGGAGAGAGATTAAACTGACTATAATAATAATTTATTCATATGGCTCTCATCTCTTGTATAATGTAAAAAACATTTAATACAAATATGTGATCAACATGCTCACCAAACAGGCAAGGACAGGAGTGTGAGTACATGAAGCAGGCATTCCTATCACCAAAACTGTCAGACAAGAGAACCAGAACAATCTCCTCACTACTCATGAAGGATGACCAGCAGAGCCAAAACCAAGATGAGCCCTGTGATACCCCTTTGCAAATGGAGAGGAGGGCATTAGCACAGAAATATCACACACAGTCACGGAAAATCACAGAAGGAAGAAATTATCACCTTGGACTCAGATACTAAGAACCACAAAGGATTTAATCAATAGTCCTAACTATATAGCATCAGCTCTGCAGTACTGTATGCTCAGGGATAATGTGCTATAAACCAACAGCTTTGTAGAATTAGTAAAGTATAAGGATTAATCATTGTCTAGAAGTGTGTTGTTGAGTAATCATTTTGGTAAGGTTAATCTTCTAAATACTCATTACAGCAACCTGTAATTCTTTTTTCTTTATCCACATATATTCACCAGCAACAGCATTCTAATAAAGATGCATTAGGTGAGCTATAGAATGCATTGGCTGGTCTCCAATAAATCATTTCAGTGCACAAGCTGTCAGCAGGTCTAGTCCCACTAAATGCAACACAATTTCTTATTTTAATAGGTGAAGCATTAAGAAGTTTTGCTTATCATGGGACGTTTTGACATCAGATCTTTAATCCTAACATTTTAGCTTTTGAATAATTGGAAAAAAACCCACTAGGACCCCAGAATCACAGTAGTGACATAGTAAATTCCTACCATGGACCCACCTTCCCACAGTAAAAACTCTACCCAGAAGAGAAAGCAACTACAGGATCTATTAATTTCATTATTCTGGATATCTCAGGTTTCCATGATCTTTGAGAATATACTCTGATATCTCTGAAGTCTCATAACTGTAGATTTATTCAAAAAGACAAGAATTAAGAAATACATTCTCAAAATTTATATATATAAGCATGTTTTCTGCACCATCCCTTGGGAGTACTTTCTCATCTTATATTACCTCTTGAAACTTAACATTTGGAACATTGTCTTACTTTAGGTAGGGCCAGCATCACAAACTGATTTGAAATCAAAGCAGGTGATGAACAGGCAAGAGTAAGTTAGTGTAGCAGCAGAGAGAGAACCACCAAGCCCCATCCAAACAAGGCTGCACAGGTCCCAGTCCTCCACAGAACTGGGAAGGAAAGCAAGGAGACTCCAGCTGGCTCCATTTATTTAATTTCTCAGTTTTCAGACCTATTCTCCAAGTGAGCTCAACATAGGCATTCAATATTAAAGAGCTGGGGGACAGGGGCTGATGAGGCAGGAACAGAGAGAGTCACTAACTGCAGCCTTAAATATCTTCAGTCTACAGTAGCTGCAAAATATCAAAATCATAACATTATGATTTTGCCAGAGAGGTGAAACAGTAGTGTGTTCTAAGATTTTAGGGCATAAAAAAGTGAGGACATTATTTTGATTTCTATTTCTTGCTGCTTTGTTTTTTTTGGAAATTCTCCCAGGCCATTTCGGGTTGGTCTCTTTACACTTCCTCAATTGGTCTACGGGGATTTCCAAAATCCAAGCTACAAATGAAGACGTGTATTTTGGTATCACATCTAACACTGGGCACTATTAATAAAGGAAAATGTGATATATTTATATTAGTCAGAATCACATAATTTACAGGGGCAGACACAGCAGCTCAGGAGGACTGAAAAAAACCTCTGATTAAACCATTGAACACTTTTCACATCCTTTCATAGCATCAGGCAGGAGTCTGACTAATTTGAAGACTAAGCAGCAAGCTCAATAAAAACTCCACTCATTCCTTCATCTTCCCTAATACTGTAGTTAAACAGAGAGCCCTAAACCTGTAAGAAATCACATAGAATCATCAAGCTTACTCTTGGCTGGCCATGAGAAACTTCCAAAGATTGGATTTTAAATCTGATTCAGTGGTTTTAAGTAATTTGTTTTACTGAAATGCTGAAGTTTACCAGTTTTCTGTTTCTGGGAAAATGGGATAGAAGGCACTCTAGGATTTATGAAAAAAATAGGCTTTTACAGGATATTTTTCATCTGTCATCTTGACCATTTATTTAATTCTTTATATGCCAGTGTCTCTTATTTTTTCCCTTACCTGTAGATTTAACTTATTAACACAGGACCAATCACGTGGAGTTTATGCTCCCCTCCATGGCACAATGCTGGGCCCAAGAGCCAAGTTCCTAAACACTACAATAACACCATGAAATACCACTGGCAGTCATTAGTTGAACTGCATCTCCCTGATGAACACACTGCATCTATGTAGCTTGAATGAGAGAACAAGGCCAAACTGAAGATTACAGTCCACCTTCAATGTAAAACTTTGCATCTTGATTATAAGCTATGTTGGGTTCTAGTATTTTTATGGAGCACAGAAACTTCATACAAGTTTTACTGAAAGTCCATTTACAGTCAGAATAGCAATACTGAAACTGCTCTCCATCAAGAAAAGCATCTAGCTAGAATTAGAAACATGCATCAAATATCCTGCAGTTGGAGGAGGAGGGAGGAAAAAGAAAACCCTTTGCTTTCTCTGTCTGGTATATTAAAATATAAAGCCTTTAGAGCCAGCTCAGTCTTTTCAATATGCACTTGGACAGTGCCCAGCACAAAGAGCCCAAATCTCCAACTCAAGTGTCTGTTCTCCATCACAAGAGGAATGAATATGTATTGAATATATTCAATAGGCATTAATTCACCAAATAGCTTAGGGTGATATTTCCGTTTCCTAGAAGAAGAGGAGAGCTCAAAAGGAAGTCACTTGGTCTGTAAACAGAGGTTTATCATATTCCACTTCCTCCTGTGATGATTCTTCTTTTTATGGCTATCTGATTTATAGCACCATACAAAGCTCATCTGCCAAGTAAAGGGGAATATGAGCAGCAGCAGAGGCTCCTCTCCCAGATTTTAACTCCATTCTCACTATGGCCACAGTGTCCACCCAGCACGTTTGCAGCAAGCAAACCAGCCTACAGATGGAATAATCACAGCACTCTAGTGTGCACTCAGGAGAGACTCTGCTTTCCCACATTCTGAGGGTGTGCCTTCCCAAAGAAACAGGAACACACCACAGAAGCAGCACCTCTAATCCTTTTCTCACTCAAATTCTATGCTAGGAAGGAAGATACAGTTTATTCCAGTGTATCTTACATCTGAACTTTCAACTCACACGGGCACTAAGGCACCTCTAGCCTGGTCATCTGCACTTCTGTCAGATAATAAGAACAGATGGTGATATTTGATACAAACTAATCAGCTAACTTAGCAAACAGTTGGGTATACATTTTCATAACGAGGCATCTGATGAGGCTTGATAAATAAAATTTCCCATGGGAACAGAATACTGGAAATGCTAGCCTTATAACAGAAAAATACAACAAATTCAATAAAGAGCAAGTGAAGGTAACCTTAATTATAGAAACCTCAGCAACTCCAATTTTATGCTACTAGAATTACATTTGCAAAGCATAATTGCCAAAAGATGACTTTCCCACAGTTAATATATGTTAGCAGACAAATCAGTCATGAATGTCATGTTCCTTTCCTAGAGAATCCTCTTGCCGAATTACAAGCATTATCAAATAAAATAACTGGAACTAAAACCAGTCAGGAAATTTTTATTAAGTGCTCTTCTTCAGAAAGTACTAATTTTAATTATCATTAACATGGGGGTTTTGGCAGAGAAGACTTGATTAGTTCCCCACTCTCCCCCCGCCCAAAAAAAAAAATCACCAAGCCTGAAGTGCCCAATTTCTATGATGTTTTTCACAGAGACTTTTTTTTCCCCCCGTTACTTTTGGCTGTCAGAAGAACAGTGATCTAAAAAGCTTCAGGATAACAATAAACAGTTTTGCTTGCTGATTTTTCTTTTTTCATTTTAGAACTAAAATATATTTCAGAGATTATTTTTACCCTTCCTTCTGAATGTATTTTTACTTAGGAAAATATTAGAGCTATTACAATGGCATCTCAGCTGTGCTAAGAATTAGCAAAGAAGTTTATTTAGCCGAACAGGATACAATAAAACTAGCTTTGTTTTGTCTGATCTCTTGCATATGAGAGGATATCCATTATTGACCAAGAGCCAACAATGAGTTCAGCTATAAACTGGGTTAGCAGCTAACTGCACAAGTCAGAAAGCCTTTTCTGTATACTCTGTGATTGGACTTTCTCAAATACACACTCTGGACTGCACAATTCATATTTTAAGTGCTATTTGTATTATATTCCAGAGCAACTTAGATTGTTCCTCCGACAGGATATTCATGATACAGGGTAAAATTGCTTTGGTGTCAATGCAAATTCATCAGATTCTGGTATTCCAGAGCTGAACACTTAATTGTGCCACTATCACTTCAGCTGCTTCATTGCTCAGACTTCAGATGAATTGCATCTGAGAACAACTGTCTGAGACAGTTTTCCTGTCTGCAGACAACAAGAAGGCAACATGAAAACCATAACTCCACAACAGGAGCCACAGCTGATAGGCCCATTTGATGTTTTATCAGGTTTACCTTTCTAGGATGAATGGATTACTCATACCAGCACTGTCACCAGCACAGAATAATGAAGTCACCAAACTGGAAGGAACTTAGGGTTGTTTTGTAGGCAAACCTGCTCAAAGCAAGGTCAACAGAAATAACTGTGTCAGCAAATATATGTATTTGTCTTAAAAGATACACAAGCCTAGTAGGTTCCCCTGTTAACTTCTCCCTTTGAGGCTCTTTAAAACTTGATGTCTTTAATAATGAAGACAATAAGTGAACTAACAGCATCAGTAGAAAGGTCTTCAAAACAAAAGCTATTCAGTTTGGTAGTGCAGTAGGACACCTGTTTCTTTGGGCTCATGTACTGATTCTCAGCAGGAAGGCAAGAAGCAGAGGTATGTTTATTTGAACAGCTGAAGAGCAGTGCAAAGACTATGATGGGAAGACCATGACCTACAAGAATCTTTTCTATTGCCAGCTGTTTTTAAAACCATTATCAATTTGAAATTCTATCACATATAACAAAGAACAAGGAATTTCTTACCTAGTGAAGTGAAAGACACAAAGTCTCTACCTGATGCTTTGAAGAGAAATTAAAAACAAAAATTTACAAAATATTTTTTCTTTTTGTCCCTGTGGATCTTAATCTTAGCAGCAATAATCCTCACCAAAATGAAAAAGGGTTTTAGGCTTCTTCACATCTTTCAGCTAGGGATCAAAGGCAGCACAAACAATAAGCTAGGAGGAGGCAAATGGGGTATACTCTACAATTAATGGTGGACAGCCAGTGCCTACCCTTACATTTTGAATTCTTGGTCACAGTGAAATAGTGCTGAAAAAAAATCTTCACATCCAGGCTCTGTTCTAAATTAAAAAAAAAAAAAAAACTGCTGGGGGAAAAAAATTCTACAGAAGAGAATTGATTGCAAATGAAAAAAAAGGTGTTTCTGACTTGAAAACAAGAGGAGGAAAGAGTCCTCATTTTACTGACAGAAACATGACAGAATTAATGAGAGTATCTCATAAAACTCCAGTTTATGAATATTATGTCACATTTCAAACATGAAACAACACAATGGACAAAATCGAGCACCAGATAGATTCCTTCAGTTGTGAGAAAAAGAAAAGTGTGGGAAAACACAAATGGGAGGGGTAATGAAACCAGTGCTGACCTTTGTTCCAAGTTCCCAGGAGAAAATACACAGTAAATCACAGCTCACACTGTGGCAACCGTTTATGGTGCCCTACATTTGATTCGTGAACTCTGCTGCATTCAATAACAACAGCAGAAAACAGTGAGGATAGAATCCCTCTTCAATTCTTCAGTAATTCTAAGACAAAACCCACTTAAGCGTGAGCTATTTTATTTACCAGTGCAATGCCCAAGAGATTTTTCCTGTTATTCTTTTTTTTTCCCTAATTTTTTTTTCCTTGAATTTTTTTTCCCCTCTCTCTTTTTTCCCTTCTTTGGTTGCAATTCTCAACAGAATATCCAAATGAACTAAGCAAATTTAGAAAGGAAAACTTGTGTTCTCTTTGAGGAACAAAAACTGGGCCTCCATTATGCTGTTCCTCACAAGAGATGCAGTCTCTTGCCTATAAGTTTTACATGTGTTAACAGTGTTTAAAAATTATTCTTCATCATTTTGCGTTCATTAGTGTTTCTCAAAGTATATGTGCTGCTCCTTTGAAAACCATTCCTCTCCTAAAAATACTGCATTTTTTTTGTATTCTATTATTTTAGTTCTAAGAAAACTCACACAATAAATATTCTCAGACACTGAAAACATTAAGGCATAAAATAAAAAAGCCACTGCTCCTGCCCTGCAAAGCCACTCAGCTGTGTACGAGATCTTCCAGGAGCATTGTTGGTGTTTAAAAACACTTGAATTGCTGCCAGATGTGCAAGATATGAAATCAGTCTATTGCTGCAGGGTGAGATTTTCTAGGGAAAGGTCCAACCCTTGTGATGTTTACAGGCATTTAATACAACACAATAGAAACTCAGAATGGAGCTGATGTAGATATGAATGAGAAAGGTTTTCTAAGAATTAAGTATATATAAACCAGTATTTCAAAGAGAAATTACTAAGTTCTTCCCAGAATCGGAAAGAACAAGAAAGTTTAGATTTCCTCACAGAAACAGGACTTCTACATTACCTTTATTACATCATAATAATTCACTATTGATCAAACAAAGACTTTGCAATCATTTACCATTTTAGGCAAGTTTTTTTTTCCTGTAAAGCTGGAGATTAGACCCTTCCAGACCTTTTATTCATTAGATGTGAAAGACACCACCTCCTCAGTCACATCATCCTACTCCATTGAGAAAAGTAGGGACTCAGCCATTCTCCTAGCACTGTGTGTTATGAAATATACTCCTCCTACAGGTCTGCATGCTAAAAGGTGAATGAATGAGGCAAAGATTATAGACCCCTCCAAACTTTCAGATCCTTCAGAGATTATTCACCAAATAAAATTGGATCTAGAGTTCTACTACTTTTTCCAAAACCAGCTCACAGTTAGTATTCCAAAATAGAACAATATTTGTCACTCCATTACAAAGCAAGGACAGAGCCTTTGAAAAAGATGCTGGCATGCTAAAAATACCAATAAGAACAGGGATAGTGTCTCAAGTGGACAAAGCATCATTATTTAATTTACTTTGGCTTGGATAATTCATACCTTAGGTCTACCTCATGATGGTTCCCTAAAGAAATACAGTGTCTCACAGAGATTCTTTTCACAGCTCCTATTCTATGAATTTCACTGCCAGACAGTGTGACCATGCCCAAGAATCCTTTTTACATCCTTATTTTTGCAATTATGTATTTGGCATCAAGGTACAATTGGTTTCTTAGCAAGTGTCTTTTTTTATTTCAGCTTTTCAACAATTTTTGAGACTATTCTTGACAAACAGTACAATCCAACAAAAAGCCCCATATGAGGTCTTCCTCCATCCTCACAAAAAATAAGACCAACCAACCAACTAGAACACGCTGAGTTAGTTAAAATGGATCAGCTTTTAGACATTGCAAAGAACTCCAGCCCCCTCTTGTGACATACCATCAGAAGACAAGCACAGCTTCATCGTCTGACACTGCACAGTTTGAAGCTGTTTCCATCCCAATAAAATCCCTTTCTAAGGATTGTGAGGCTGGAAGGAGATAACTTGGTTTCCTGCAGTGGCAATCCTCTCTGTCTTAACTTAGGTAGAAAGGTAACATTCAGATAAAATTGCACCAAGTAAAAACAAGAAGGCTCTTTTTACCAACCAGCATTAATTCCTTCCACCTCTGTCACTTAAGGGCTGTTAATATAAAAAATATATATTTATAGTCATTTAAAGTCATTTTGGCATAACATCTTGTTCCATAACGAACATCATTAACAAATTCTCTTTATTCAGAGCACTTTGAGCATGAATTCTTCATGAACATGGTTGGCAAAAGGGCAAAGGACTAAGAAAAGAACAAGTGGCAAAATGCCCAATAATTTTTGACCTGGTGTGATGCATCTATGTATATGCATTTGTCTGGATACATATATATAAAACTACTGGTAGACTTTGTATCTCAGAAATTACAGTTCAGCAGTGATAAAAATACCAGGCTACACTACACTGACTGACTGACTCTAGAAACGAAACAATTCAGCACTGGAGTATTGGAAAACCAGCAGCAGCCATTTTCACTGAAGGAAATGAGTCAGAACCCTATTTAGGGTATGAAAATCTAAGAACTTTCAGGATTCAGGCAGGATCCCAAACATAGGGTTAATTATCATGGTTCAAAAGGACTGAATTGACCCTTCCTGTATAATACAATTTCTAGTGCAGGATTCTACCCACAGGTAGGTAAGATACATTTCTGCTATGGAGAGAAGGGGTTTGTCTGTGCTATTCAGACTTTAAAAAGCATTTGGGGTCCTGAACATGACCAGTGTTCACAGCTGTGATGAGCTGACAACTCTGCATAGACATACTGATCCAAACTAATAAATGTTCTAGTGAGCATAACTGGGCAAGAGTGCATTGCATCCCAATGCACAGCACTACTTAAAGTGCAAATTGCTTTCTAAAAATTTTCCAAATACAAATGGTCTGAACCACCCCCTCAAACACTGATGGCATTTCAAAGTTATCAATATAGCTCTTCATAATAAAAACACATCCATTAAGACAGAAAATCCCTCCTTATTTCCAAAATGCAGAGTCAGGAAAGTGCAGTCATCAGATGTGTTTGAAAACTTTCTGTAGCTCAGAGCATCTCAGTAGCTCCAGCTTACATGCATATAGAGTGCAGCGTTTCACTGAAGGCTACAAAGATATGTATTAAGCTGCACAAAGCTTTGAAGTTAATTGCTAAGAATCAGTCCTCTGGAATATCAGAACTGGAATTGCTTAATGCCATTCCTGTGAACTGCAGATAGACAAAGATCAAAAGCTTCAGATTAATTAAGATGATCAGTTGTACATATAAACCTAATCACCTCAGACCGTATTGAAACTAAAGCACCAGCACATCAACTGAAATTAATCCATTAACTGGCTTTGCTGAAAGAATAAGCACACAAAAAAAATTTAAAGATAGCAGAAGAAAATCAATATCAATCATGTTTCTTGTAGAACCACAAGCATAGTCCTCCAAGTAGTTCCTCTGTGGCAGAGTGAGCCATCTGCTCTAAACAGGCAGTTTAAATGCCAATTCACTAAAAGGTTTCCCTCAGCCTCATCTCTTGTTTCACCCTCTGTTTAATTCTGGTCATTTCCTCACAGACACCTTTTATTTTTTACTCTATCAGTGAGCACAGTTTTTTCAGCACTTGGATTGTAGCTAACAGAAAGGGATGCCAAGCACGACTTAACAGATTGCTGTAGCAATGGATAATTCAGTATGAAGTCATGGAAAAGGTATTGCTCTAAGTCACGTTTAAAGCAGATGTATAATGACACGGCAATACACTTGACTAAAGCTGTAAGTGCCATTTAATTTTTCATTCAATACCCTATCTTCAGTTCTGTAGCCTGCCCTTGCTCATACCTCTAGACATGCTTGTCATTGTGCAGGTGCATATCTAATCATTGTCTACACAGCTTCGAGCTCTGTAATGTCATGTGGTCACACATCTCTTTTCCAGCTGGTAGAAAGTATTTTATCTATTAACAATCTACTTCCTTCCCACTTATTTTCCCCCAGCAAAAACCTGAAAAACCCTTCTGATATGATGTAAACCCAGACTTTATAAATACACAAAATCTGCACTACTGACATAGACCTTAATATAAAATAAGGTGAAATCATTCAAGCACTTTCAAGTAAAACAGAAGATTGACATAGCAGAATGTGACAATGGCTAGTTTATATTCACAGCAGTAACTCCATAGTGGAACAGCAAGAGTTACTTGCCACAATGGTCTATTTCAGGATTAAAGCTCAAGTAGTATTGTTACCCTCATTCTCCACCTCAGAGCACTGGCCTAAAGTAGTGCTTAATGCCAGTAGTCTTTAGGGACAACGTCAGAGCGCAGCTGATGCTATCCCTTGTGTGAGATGAAGAGCTTTACCAGCAGAGTCCCTGAGCTTCTGGTGCTGTCAATTTACCATTTCTTGCTCTTGATGCCCCCTGGCAGATATACAAGCAGCTTAGGAATGCAGAAGGTTGTGTTTGAGTCATAACACAATCCTATTTACTCATCTATCACACCTCTTCACCTGACTTCCACAGCTGCTTGCTGTTTCCATCCACACAGCACTCCAAAGTGGCAGGACAAGGACACTGGAAGAGGGATCTATACTTCTAGATGGAAAAAGCTCAAGTGCTGGTGTCTCATTTAAAGTAATGATCTCAAGAGAGGAAGCAAGTAATTTTAAGGGCCTTCTGAAAGTATATTAAGCTGTTAGCATACCCACTGATGGTGTGAAAACAGAGATACAACAAGTAGAGAGATGGGACAAATTGCAGTAAGGCACTCACTGGCACTGTGAGACCAAAGACCCCATTCCTGGTTCCCCTGGAGGCATGGACAAGCAGTCAACATAACTCTACTTCTGCAGTATTCTATTCCCACAGATCTCTCTGGATGTTGTTTATGGTGTGGCATAGAAATTCCAGGTAGAGGCAGTACATCATAGCAGAGCTTGAAGTGGTCCTTAGAGACAGGAGTTGGAACTCAGTGTGCTGACCTGATTTGTTCTGTGTTGACCAAGAGCCAGAGGATAGGAACTAATATAATGTATTGGGAAGACTTTCCTGAAGCAGTAAACAGTGTACCGGAAGCAGAAGAGAAGCTGCAAATGAATCCAAATTTAGCACTAATGACTGTGGTTCCAAAATACTGGATAACAGTGCTGAAATACAAAGTTTCTTTTAAGCCACCTTTCACATTCCAGAATTTCAGAGAGGTGGAAAATGCACTTGTCCCACAACTATGCTGTCATGACCCGCAGCATTTCACTAGATGAGCTAATATATCATAAATTATTTTAATCTTGATACACAACATGCTGTGTGTTAAAATTAGGAAAACCAAAACAAATATAAGGCACCTTACAACCTATTTGTTAATTGACAGAGCGAGATTGTGTCTGATCAGATGAAATTTATGTTCAATTCTTTACCACTTAATCCCATTGCATCTTTGCTCTTTAATAACTAAGCAATTATTCTTGTAACACAATGCAGCCCCACCACTGGAGATGATCCCACCTGCAAAAGGTTTTAAATTGATACCTTCAGTGATGTTATAATAACATTAAACCAATCAGCAATAGATAACCACCCTCCCTTGAACTGAACCACCCCCAGCATACAGCATGGGATTGCTGGGTTATATTAGCTCTATACTACCTTAGCACAGGCTCCCTCAGCTTTTAACCAACCTGACGCTCTTCCTGCATTTGTACTTTGCTGAACACAAGCAGGCTCACAGCTTCCTCTGTGATGGTGATAACATATGTCTGACTTTGTTGTTGTCAGCCAGAGTGAAGGGGAAGACAATGCCCTTTGAACTGTGAAAAGCAGTATAAAGCTTATCAGATCCTCTCCAGATATCACTGAAGGAAATGGGCTGGAAGAGTTGGCCCCGCATAGGAAATATATATAAAAACCTGTCAGTATTAATCTTTCTGAAATGTCATTAAAAACATACTTTTGCAAATCTGAGTCCCTGCTAGAAAATGTCATTTGTACAAAGTGAACTGAAGTAAAAGTGGAGAGGAAGAACTGCACAGCCCACATTAAACTTAAGTGCATATCACTCAGTAGTCAGTAGTATCAAGACCGCTGCATTTTACAGTGCCAAAATAAACTGCTCCTAGCGATTACTTCTCTGGTTCTTTTCTGAAGTCAAGCTTTAAAGGTCATGTACTGTATAAAACATGAAACACAGCTTTTCCCCCTAAACAGTTCATTTGGGGGTTTTGTTTATCTGCAAAGATGAACTGCAGCAAAGTAAGATCATGGAATGACCCCCACAAAAACCCCATACATAATAAGAAATACATTTTCAGGCTAGTGTTAAGGTATTTGTCCTTACTTCCCAGATACTGTAGGCAGCATTAGTATATAAAACTATTAATATGAATCATGCAGTTTTATAAGGATAAAACACCTATGTGATTTAACTTTTATAGTCACAAAAACAGTTAAACAGCACAGAAACAGAAGTTAGAGAAGAAAAAAAAAATCATTTGGACATTTTTATGTGATAGTTGAAAAAAAATCCAAACAAAATACTAATAACAAATACAAGGTTGAAAAGATTATGAGTAGAGATCCAGGAAACTCAATTCTTTCTTTTGATGTCCTCACTTTGGGTTTATGGCAACACCAGTTGAACTTTTCAGTATCTTCAGTGGCATAACTGGGGGACATTTCTAGTTAGTACAACTGGAGATTAATTCGAGGGGGAAAGAAGAGAAAAAAAGTATCATCCCTATTGCTCAATTTAGGTAACTGGGACAAAAAAAACCAACCAAATCTGCAGATGTCAGGTGAAGCATCAGCAACAGAAGTGCTTCACAATTTTTTCATAAAAAAGATTTTCATTTGCTATGGGTTTTGGTTGCCCCTATAGCAGCATTAATACACAGTATATAAGAAAGTCTTGTGTTTCACACTCATGACATTAAATAATGATTAAATAATTCAGGAGTCATGAAATCCCATTGGAGATCATTCTGATGGTGTCTATACAAGAATTCATTTTAAAAAAAACATCCAGGCAAGTTTATTGGCTGGACTGAACACACAAAGTTCTACTGCAAACCTGCTCAAATTTCTCAATGCTGTACTCTGCTCCAGGTCTCTGTCACAATGCAAGATTCATATTTCTGGTGGAGGGGAAAAGGAGAGGTCAGTTTTCCTGATATGGGGTCTTTGTTGGGTTGTGGGGTTTTTTTGTTGGGTTTTTTTTGTTGGTTTTTTTTTGGTTTTTTTTTTAATATTTATAGCTTTTGAAATTATGTGGAAAGAATGCAGCTGGCTGGTGTCAGCCAGAGACCTATACCCAAATGGCTTTGCTCAGAAACTACTGCTCAGGAGCTCAGTGTTCTATTGGACAAATCCAAATCCCAAACTAAGGACCTTTGCTTAGTGATTGTTAGTAAAGCAGAAAGTAGCTGATCAGAACTCACTGTGTCACTGCCAATATGTACTGAAAGCCCTGAACTCCCCCTCCTTGAAAAGGGGGATCAGTCTATCAGACAAGGCAGGGGAGAAGAGAAAGGAAACACTCCTGAGAGCACAACTGAGGCACTCAACTGTTTTGCTCAAGGTCCCTCAGGAAGCCTATAAAAGAACCAGGAAGAGCTTCTCCTTATTCCTGGTCTAACAGAAGGTCATCTTACTTTTTAAATCTCACAATACTTTTTTTTTTCATCACTGTCTGGCAGGAGTTATGTCTTCTGTTTTCATTATTTGCAGGAGATTTCAGAAATACGTTTCACATACGGTTTTTACTTGCTCACATTTTGTTTGTTTACTACGGAGTGTTTCACCAAAAAAAAAAAAAAAAAAAAAAAAAAAAAAGACCAAGTGTTCACAGACCAGTATATAAAGTAGCAAGGTAAATAAGTCATCTTTCTGCTCAATAAATCTTGACAAGGTGATAAGAGAGGGGCAAAGTTCCCTTTCCTGTATTATTTCACATAGCTTAAATTCTGGAAATCAGGGACTTCCCAAGTATACAGAAAATAGAGATTTGACCTTCCACAGAGGTGGAAACTGAATTTTTTTTTAACTTTCTATTTCAAACTGAAATTCAGAACTGGAATCCCATAGTATTCAAAACTGCATCCCATGAGGGCAAAATAATCCACTATTACCTGGACACTTCATGGTAACTATCTAGAGAGTTGAACAGAGACAGATGATGCCACCCAGCTGTACCTTTTAGCCAACAACTCCTAGGGGTTCAGGAACACTTATGCAGTGACACTAAAGACGAAGCTGTCCTTGCCTTAAAATGGAATAAAACAAATTAAGAGGTTCATGCCATCTCAAAAAAACATTAGGACAAAACTTACAACAGTTACTACTTTTACACACAGTTATTTCTAAAGACCATTAATCAAATGGATCCTGAGAAAAAGCATGAGTGCCCATACTTGGAATATTCAATTCTGCTGGCAAAAATCAGTACAGGCTGATCTGTTTTAATGGGGAATAAACCAGAGTTGTTTCAAATTCTTTAATGTTATAAGGGACTGAGGGTTACAAAAACTTGTACTCTGAGGCCAGTAAAGCTACATAGAACAAAAAGTGCATAAATACCAGACCAGCTCTGGAACAGGAATAGTTCAAGAGGCAGTTTGTAAGAGCAAATTGATGCATCTTGTGTCATGTCATGTCACGTAATTTTGTAAGTGTAAAAGAGAGCTGTTTGTCATGTGTTACATACAATAAACAAGTAGAACACCATTCCCTGAGTTCTCCCTAAAAGGGCCCCCTATACAATCACCTGGAAAAAACATGTCCAAAGTGTCAACATAGCTGTTAACCTGTAAAATTTACTGCAACCGCTTCTTTTCTGAAGTTCTTTCTGTGGAGAAGTTGGAAATAATCTGTAACTTAATCCTTTTAAAACATTTCTAATTTCATGCTTCAAAAGTTTTGCAAGGTACAAGCATTGTTATGTATCATTCTCAAATCTAGGATTAAGAACTGTATAAATCACAAGATCATGGATTTATCTTATCCACTCTTAGGATTCCTCTTTCTACACAGCAGGTGCAAAACTTTCTGCATGGCTTTAAACTCTGTAACATTTCATGCCTAGAGGGGAAAGAAAAGTGAGAAATAACTTTTTATTTACTAAAACATGATTCAGGGGAGATGACACCGTGGTGAAGACAAGGAAAAGAACATGAACAAGCTGATCCAGGAGATTTTACAAGAAGTCTGTAATACCTAGCTAAAAATGGTATCTTGAGGACTTTGCTTAAGAACGTTACACCTAGGGATGTTGTCTACTCATCCTCTTTCAGCTCCCTTCCCTTTATCCTCATTCTGCTGGCAGGATTAAAGATTATTTAAAATTAGATGGAGGAATTAACTCTGAGGACTATTCCATACACAACTTCGTTAGAAGCAACCACTTCAATGGCTCCAGTTTGATGAGCTGACTCAAGTCATAGCTGTGACCAGCTCACCTGAGTTGTTCCCTGTTGTGGCTGTCTCAAATCCGTGTGCAGTCAGTGCTTTCACACAACAGTTTTCACTCAGTTACTTTCATGAGTCAAGCATTAAAAAACTTTTCTGTCTAACCTTTGTTCTCACCTCTGCACTGATCTGGATTCTGCAGCTTGATCAGCTTTTCCTTCACTATCTGGCACAGGGAGGGTTTATCCATTGAGGTGTGGCACAGTGGCAGGTCCCAGAACCTCATCCCATCTCCTCTGGCATCCCTGAGCTCCTCTGCTGACCCTTCCTGCCTATCTGGGAGCTTGGCTCCATCTCTGTCACGTTCAAGCTGGACTCAGTCCCTTCTGAAACAAAAAGGCACTTCAGAGAAGCTGAGCACAGGGCAGGAAGAATTTCTTACACCTTAAAAAACACACATGCAACTGAAACCACCATTACCACATTATCATAGAATGGTTGGGGTTGGAAGAGACCTTAAAGGCCATCCAGTTGCAACCCTTTGCAGGACTGGCAGGGACAGCTTGCACTATCCCAGGTTGGTCCAAGTCCTGGCCAACCTGGCCTTGGACAGTCCCAGGGAGGAGGCAGCCACAGCTTCTCTGGGAAACCTGTGCTGGGGCCTCACTGCACTCACAGGGAAGAGCTTTCTTCTAATATTACATCTTTATAATATATAGCATATAATTCCCACAAATACTATAGGTATTCTACTCTATGTTCTAATGCATACTATATATATAGTATATAGATACAATAAAATATAATAACATAGGTATTTTCTATATATATGTGTGTGTATATATATATGCACACTACATCCAGTAAAAACTACATCAATTACTCTTCTATTACCAAAAGACCCGTAACTGTCAACTGTTTGAAGAATTGTTAGAAATATTTAGCAGAGAGGGTAAATAATCGCATTTTTGCAGGCTGGAGGCAGTGCAACAGCTCTCTCTAGTGACCGCCGCGCTGAGCAGGAACGCCGCTGGCTGTTCTCAGGGCTGTCAGCCTTTAGAAAGCACGTGATAAGCTGTACATTTCAATACACGATTGCGTATTTCAACAAAACGCGTCGATTTGAGGCTCCAGGCGGAGCGAGGAGCGGCCAGGGCAGGGGACAGAGCGGCGTGAGGCGGTGCCCGGGCCCGGTGAGGCCCGGCCGCGCCCAGGCAGCTGCTCGTTGAGGGGCCGGGGCCGGGCTCGGGCTCCCGGCTTTTCTCCCCGGGCTCTCTGCGAGGCTCTGTGGATCCCACACCGAATCACGACACCCACCGGGCTGCCAAACCCCTAGGAGTCCAAGCTGTGACCCACCACCAGCGCCCAACCAGCGTCACATCCCGACTTGAATCCTTCAACACCTCCAAGGCGCAGTGAGGCCTCCCTAGTTCAATGGCTAATCACGCTTTCTGTGAAAAAATTCTTCCTAGTATCCAGTCTGAACCTCCCCTCGCACAGCTCGAGTCTGTGTCCTTCATCCCGACACTTTTACCTGGGAGAAAAGCCCAACTTCCCTCTGCCCTCTTTCAGGGAGTTATGGAGAGTGAGAAAATCTCTGGATAATCAACCCCAGCTCCCTCAGCTGCTCATCACACCTGTGCTCCTGTCCCTGCACCATCTGTTAACGGAATAAGGATGCATTACTTACATGGAAATTCAACCAGAATTCAACCTAAATTAAATTAAATTCAACCTGAATTAAAACCCACCACATCAACAGCAAATTAGTGGGTTTGGCTAGGTTAGTTCTTTTGGCAGTCTGGAAAGCAGGTTCAGGTATCTGAAGAAATCTGTGACAGGGGACTAAGCCCTTGATTTAAATTTATTTCTTAATATTTATTTAAATTTATTATAATGAGATTATTCAGCTTCTCTCATATAACCACACAATCAATACTTTATCAGTTTAAGACTCTTACAGGGAAGGGAATGGCAGATGCATTGATCAGGGAGAAATTGATGAAGAGGATGTTTGTCCCATATGTCAGGAGGTGTTAGTGAAGAAAATGTTTCAGTTCTCTTAGTACGGGTTAGGCATAAAATTTGTTTCTCTGACTTGCTACACTTCTAATGATAGAATACATACACAAGGAAAAATACCTGACAGTTGTTACGGCCCTTTCGCAATCTGGGAAAATGTGGCAATTTTAGGAGCTAAAATGTGGGTGGAGAGGAAGGAGGAAAAGAAAAGGGAAGACTATTTAGTATTGCTATGTGATTTTTCTTATTTTTGGAGAGAGAACAGAAATTGGAATTCATTTTCTGTAGATACATCTGTGGTAATGTTCACATTAAATACATAAAACTTTGGGTGGACCACCAAGATGAACTGGAGAATGGCTCTGCAGGTGAAGTGTCCACTTGACAGAGAAAAATGTGCACTTCTTAGTCTCATTCTAATAGAATTCAGAAACTAAACAACTTGTGAATGCAATAGAGAAAAAAAGACTGAACCACCTTGGAAACCTCTGTAATAACTGCAGAGCATTTCCAGCATAGGAAAGCACTACAATAAAACTTTTTAAAACAATATTTTGACAGTCTTTGAGTATATCGTATAGCTTGTCACCAACTTCCCTGTCTTATTGTAAGTAACTGACTTTGAGACCTAAAATCACAAGCCAAACAATATTAAACGATAAAAAGTGGTTCTCCTCAATGAAGGTTCTTCAGGTGCAAGTATAGCAAAATGCACAAATTAGCATACTTAACAGAAATAATCCAATTAGAGGAACAGTTAATTAAGTAACCCCTCCTTTTTGTTCTGCCCCCTCCCCCCCCACCCTCCCCATCACTTTCTAGCCCCACAGTATCTGGAAAAATAACCAAAACATGCTTGGTTCACTCTAGAGGAAAGACTAAGTAAGATTCCAAGAAGGTTACCTTGCTGTTCTAAAAGAAAGGGTAAGAAAAGCACTTGTGTTAGTTAGTGAGCTACATAACTATATAACTGTAGTCTACAAATTTATGAAAAATGTATTAAAAAAATATTTTTTGGTATCAGCTTCACCCAGAGAGTAGACAATACATGCTTTTTAAACAAACATCTATGTCAAACAAAGCAAATGTTTTAAAACTTGCTTCTAGTACAGTACATCTCCAAATGATTCTGTAGTATGCATTTGGATTGTCCTTTTCCAAAGAGATAATTTAGCTATGACTTTTATGATAAAAGTTTATAAACTTTTTAACCTAGATCCATATTGTGTTGATGTGCTTTTGTTTGTTTGCAAGGAAATTGTCTCCAAGGTCCAGCTGCAGACTACAAGTTTTTTCTTCACAAGAAACAGAACAAAGAATGTGACTGTATTAGAATTGGTAACCTGAAGGAGGATGACATTCTTTAGTCAAGGGAATTATGGTGATGACAGAAATACATGTAATGATATCTAGAAAGAAAGAATTGAGTGGTGTCCCTGAACAACATAGGGCTTCACAGATACTCAAATAAAACTTCAGGCATTGATAACTTTTTCAAATTTTTATTATATTGCATAAGCTGTAACATTTTACAAATCTTAGTCCCATTTTCAGCAACAGATACACTGATACTGATACTGATTTACTGTAGTAAATAGAGATGAAAAGACACCTCTGACAAAATATAAAAAGGTAGAAATACTTAAAACCAGGATGCCAAATATCATGAATGGTTTACATAAACAATATCCATACTAGAGCGTTTTGGAAAATAATTGCCAAGGTCATGAAGGATTTGCTGCATGTAAGACTCCAGGTTTCAAGGTGGTGAGCACAGTCAGTGCCTTGCAACATCTAGAGCCAGGCTTTGTATGAAGAAGATGCTCTAATGAGCACTAAAACCTGCCTTTCTACACAGTGACATGGAAATATGGTACTGTTCTAACATGGACTGAAGTGCAACAAGTGCTTCAAAGGAACTAAATCACTTGCCTGGGGAATAAAGTACCAGGATGTTTTGGGGAGGGGGAGTATAGGAATGTTCAGTAGATCCTAAAACTGACTGAAAAAAGTTCATTTGGTAAAAGAGTTTTCAGGCTGAGGGTGCTAGCACAACAAGAAATGACAGAGTTTTGCCCTGCCAGTCTTAAAAAACTTGAAGGTTTTTTTTGCTGTCTTGTTTTTTTTTTCCAGAACACAATGACTACTGCTTTTAAAACAAAATGAAGCTCAGATTCAAGTAATTTAAACCATCTTTCATATAAATTCTTTAACACAAATGTAGCTGCCTACTGTTAGAAGTGTGGCACAAGTTAGTACAAATTACTATAAAAGTATGCTCATCTTTAACTCCATAGGCATAGTACTGTGTTTTTGTAATACCACTGAATTAAAAAAAAAAAAAAAAAATTAAAAAACAAATTAAAAAGCAAAGCAGATTAGGCTCCAAACTGAGATAAAAATCAGTTCTAGAAAATAAGAATTATGTACCCATCTCCATACAATTTCTGCTGCTACTGGCAAGCAAAGTTAGCAGCTGAAAAATGGACTCTATCATTATAATAGTGTTTATATAAAAACATATATTAATTTTATCTTTGAAGTTAATATCCCAGTCAGTTTCATACCTGTAAATCCAGTGACTTCAAGATGCTTGCACCTGATGTACAAAGTTGAATCAGATCCTGTATGCACGCTTTTAAAAGACACTACTGTTCAGATTGTTAAAGATATATTTTTTAAATTTCTTTTCAAACATAAAATACCAAAACCAGGTTTTTACAACAATTACCATCATCATCAACATGCAGATGTTGGTATTCCAACATAAAGAACCACTAGATCTGCCTTTTAAAATATTATAAAAGCTACATAATTGTATGAATTCAGGGGCTGTTTTTGGCTAACAGAAAAAAAAAAATGTGCATTTCAGATAGTCAGGTGTCCCACTGATAAAATAAGTCTGATGAACGAGAAAGGCACTTCAGCAGGCTAATTTATCTCCAGGTTTTCCTAGACAACAAATGTAGTGCACTGCTTTTTCATTTGCACAGTGTTTAATGAGTAGTGTTGTGAATCTTTGTCACTTTTTAACTAACAAGAATTTATATTGGTGCCCATTCATTCTTCCTCTTTGGTACAAATTACTGCATAAAAACAAAGGAGATAACTAAACATTCCTACATCCGGATTATTTTTGGTGCATCATCTCTAGCTTTGTGGTGGTAAATAATGTCCCTAATTAACAGATAATTTTTACTTTCAGGTTTGTAATCCTAGAGTTCTATTTTCTGACTGTTCTATAAAGACTTTTTTTCTCTTAATCAAATGTGATTTTTAAGTGATTTCCCCACTTTTTTTTCCCCTCTATAATATCTAGCATTTGGTAACAATCTAAAAATTACCATCAATGAGCTTGCACTTAAAACTATATGTACATAAATAAGGGCTTTTCTTGCAAAAGCTGACAGCTCAAGAAGTGCCTTGTGAAGAACTGAGACACAGGTCTTGCAAACATTTGTATTCTTCAGAAAGAATTGATTCCACCAAAGCACAAACACATATCAGATTGCAAACTAGCATCAGAAAGAAGCTTTATCCTTTCCAATTTTCTCTACTCATTCCCCTCTCCTGAGAAGGGGCTCACAGACATCACCCTCTTCTTCTTCTCAAGGTATGAAACCTCCAGATTCAAACAAGTCAAAAGCTCTGAATGTTTCCCCAGCCTTTCCAAGAATGTGTGCCATGAATCCTTGCTAATTTTTGTCTAGGCCTAATTCTAGCACCAGCATTTCAACAGTCTGTTAATGCCACAATGAGCCAACAAAAAAAAAAATCTTAAAAAATAAATTCAGTGATTCCTATAAATTCATATGTTGAAATCATAGAGAAATATAGAAAACCATTACTTTGACTACCAAAATAAACTTCACTGTGACATTCTCTTCTCCATATGTTACACATCATGTAGAATTTTTTGTGGAATTAAAATTTTTAGAGCTCAGCATAGTCAAACTCCTTTTGCTAATGATCTAAAGCCAAAAAGTATTCTAATCTATAGCAGGCAATACAGGTTTTTCCAGTGCATAAACATACAGCTGGAATGTAAAGACTGAGATAATATATTCTGAAATAGGCTGTGTGAATATTAATCATAATCATAATAATTTTAGAGTTGGATTTGTAATCCTTTTTTGTTGACCTACACTGTCTCAGAGAATGAGAACAACGGAGTACCAAACTTGTTTCCTTTGAACTCAATAAATAAAGCCATTTACAGTAGTCTGTATTTTTGATGATACAACTAAGTTTGAGAAATTAGGTCTTTTTGGTATGTACAATGAAGAATGCATTTTAAAAATCTGAATTACTGTGGATGAAAAAAATTTCAAGTAAAGACACAGAAACTTAATATGAATTCCTCAACACTATTAGCTTGTCTATTATGTTCAACAGAGATAATCTCAGAGATAATTTTTAGAAAAGGGAGCCATCAGAACCATTGCAACTCTGCAAACAGGGCAATATTGAACCTCAGCAGCTTTTAGAAGAAATGTTCATAAATAAATTGATACCTACTAATGTATACAACAAAGCAAAGGATGAAATGATCGATATCTGGGACTAGAAAGTCATCAAAAAAATCCAGTAAAACTGCACATTAAAGAAAGTTTTGTGAAAATGTATTTGGTATTGGACAACCAGTTACCTAGAAAGAGAACCAAAGGCATGTTAATATGACAAGCCATCTTCACATCTGAAATAGATGAATCATAATTAAGCCTCTTTTAGGTTATTTAGGTCAATTTAATTACTTATTTGCACACTGTAGTGGTTTGTCCTGGTTGGATGCCAGGCAACCACCAACACCACTCTTACCACTCCCTTGCACAAAGTGGACACAGGAGAGAAAATGCAATGAAAGGTTCATGAATTGAGAAAAGGACTGGGAGAGATAACTTGCTGAATACTCTCACAGGTAATACAGACTCACTCACTCACCTTGGGGATATTAACTGAATTTATTACTGACAAAACCAGAGCAGGATAAATAAAATAAATCTTATAAATGCCTTCTCCTCACTCCTCCCTCTTTCCCAGCTCTACTTCCTCCTGGCAGTGACACGGGAAGACAGGAATGGGACAGTTCATCACTCATGGTTTCTGACACTGCTCAGGGACAGAAGTCCTCCCCCTGCTCCAGTGCAGGCTCCCTCCCACAGGAGGCTGCTCTCCATGAACTTCTCCAACTGGAGTTGTTCTCAGGGGCAACAGTTCTCCACAAACTGCTCCAGCGTGGCTCACTCTTCCACAGGATGCAATCCTTCAGGCACAGCTTGCCTCCAGCAGGAGACCCCAAAAGTACTACCAGGAAACCTGCTGCACCATGAGCTCTTCTCCCCACACCTTCTGCCAGGAGCATGCTGCAGCAACAGGTTTCCCATGGCTCTCAGCCTCTTTCAGGCATCCTCCACAGGCTGTAGGTGGACATCTGCACTCCAGAGGTTGCAGGAGGACAGTTGCTTCACCATGTGTATTGGGTTTGAGTGGCCAGGATTTGGTAGTGGGGGCGTCTACAGGGGTGGCTTCTGTGAGAAGCTGCCAGAAGCTTCCCCAGTGCCCAGCAGAGCCAATGCCAGCAGCTCCAGGACAGAGCTGCTGCTGACACCAAGGCTGGGCCAATCAGAAATGGTGGTAACACCTCTGTGATAACAGATTTGAGAAGGAAAAGTTGTTACTGTGCAGATGTAATTGTGGCCAGAGAAGAGCAGGGTGAGAACATGCGAGAGGAACAACTCTGCAGACACCAAGGTGTCAAAGGAGGGGGAGGAGCTCCTCCAGGCATTGGAGCTGAGATTCCCACCTGTGATGGTGATGCCCAGGGATATTGGGTGTGGCTAAACTGGAGTTTGTTTCCCATAGCAGCCTTCCCAGTGCTGTGCTTTGCATTGGGAGCTGGAAAGGTGTTGTTAACATACCAGTGTTTTGGCTGCTGCTGGGCAGGGCTGGCACACATCAATGCTCACTGCCAATCCGCAGGCTGGGGGTGAGCAAGATCCTGGCAGGGGACACAACTAAGCCAGCTGACCCAAATTACCCAAAGGGATATTCCAGACCATGTGACAGCAGCTCAAATATAAAAGCTAAGGAAAGTAGGAGGAAGTGGGGGCATTTGTTATTTACAAGGTTTGCCTTCTGAAGCAACCACTACAGGTGTTGAAGGCCTGCTTCCCAGGAAGCGGCATTGCTTGCTGATGAGAAGTAGAGAACAAATCTATTTTTTTTTCCTCTTCGTGCACATGCAGACTTTTGCTTCTGCCTTAGCAAACTGCTTTATCTCAATCTAGGAGTTGTTTTCCATCTTGTTTTCTCTCCCCTGTCCAGCTGGGAAAGGGGAGTGATAGAGCAGCTTGATAGATACTTGGCATCCAGCCACGGTCAGCCCATCACACGCACACCTGTATCAAATGTAATTTGCACTTTCATGCCTGTGAACTCAACAGGAACATTTCATTCATGAAACAAATGCTCAATTTGGACTGATGCATTGCTGGTACCATCCTGGTACCAGCCTTCCATATTGTTCTAGAAACAGCACCAGACAACTGACAATCCCAACACAACAGATATATTTCACAGTAATATTTCCTGAGTAAATATTCCCAGAAGCCCAGTATAGGATACTTCCCAACTCTTGAGTGTACTATAGGGCAGGCAACCAAGCACCACTCATATCACAATTCAAATATAGGCATTGTATGTTTGGATCTTGGTACAGAACCTTAACCAAGCTCTAAGGGAAATATTTATAAAGCCTTTTTAGGATGATTTATAATCAAACTGCCAAAGCCAAAATGCTGGAACTTATTTCACCAGGGAAACAGCCTCAAAGCCACAGAAATACATTCTGTTTACTGTATGAAGCAGATTAGGAGATGCATCCATTTTTCTGTTAGCCAAAGTTGAAATGATTGCTTTGACAAGATGAACATTAAAATTAAAGAATATCCTGATGGCCTTTCCTTCCTCTATACATATCTTAGTTACAATTCATGCATTCATGACTTTTGGTAAATTTAACTCTAAGATGAGTCATAAATAGTATTTATATTGCATTAAAGACCAAATTTTGCAATCTGCTGTCTCATGCTCATAACCCTTCCCCCGAACTTTTAAAGCCTGTTTAACTCCTCTGCAAATCTAGACAAAAGCAGCTCAGGCTGGCAAAATGTAGGCACATAAACCTCAGATGATCTCCCATTGTTTTAAACATAAAATAAAAAGCAACGGTGCCAAGCTTTCCTGCTCAAGAAACTATTTCCAAGGCATAATTTGTCTTATCTTGCACACTTCATCATGGGCCAAACTCCCACTTACAAATATGCAGAGATTCAAGGCGATATTCCGGAGCACAGCTGGTCCAGCAGCATGCAGAAGAGAAGATGTTCACTGACAAAAGCCAAAACTGGGACCAGGAGTAGCTGCAGCTTCAAGTGCTACCAGAACCAGTCCCTTTCTGCTGGGTGTGGACCCTTCATAGCCAGTGTCAGTCCTCAACATCCACAGGCTATAACAAAGCAGGTTTAAACAAAGCAAATGGGCAACATCTTAAGATAGCAGGGACCATGAACTGCAGCAGCCACACTTGTACCCTTCCCCCAGTGGTGTATAGAATTGCACATGGATGGGTGACAGGGAAGGAAGCAATGCTATAGAGCTCTGCTGATAAATCCCACAGAGCTCCTCTGCTGGTGTCACAGGACCAATGGATGAAACATTTCACATTGTACAAAGTAGTAGTAAGGGATCCTAGAAAAGTTCACATATAAAATACTGTACAGATGGTCAGGTTAGGAACAAGGCAGAGGAATGGCTTTAACTAGGCTACCATTGCATTAGCTACAAGTACAAAAAAATAAATCATGTGCCTACATTTCTCACTGTGCATTCCCAAAGGTGTGTCCAAGAATGACAGGCTAAGTAAAATGTGGGCTTTCCCCATACTGCCAACTGGAAAAGTTGAATAGTAGCATTTCCCTGTTTTCAATTCACATGGATTATCAATTGCCCAGTTGAAGTTTGGTAACTCAATTGGTATGTTAAAAAAATGAAACTTTTCTTGATTATAGAAAACAACATTTCCCATGTAAACCCAACACTGCAGAATTACAGAAGCAGGCAAGAGATCAACAACCAGCAGGGAGAGCAACAGCACAAAGCACATTGTGTTTTAATTTATGGGAATAAGTGGCCTCTCCTCTCTTTTCTTCCAGATGTTGGTTTTGCTGTCTCTTTTCATGAGAGGTGGTCTATCCCTTTTTTTAGCAGAAGGGATACCAGATTCATGACTTCCTGGTAGAGATTTTTTCCTTAGACCTTCCTCATCATGCTGTTCCAGGACTCTCCCATTCCCTCCTTCCATAATGTGTCTCACAGCCTGGTCCTCTGGAGTGCAAACAGTGGTCCCACTTTCACTGCTACTCAGATCCAGATCTTCCAAGTAAAGAATCTTAGAATGTGGCATACTTTTAATGAAAGTTTTCTCTCTCTCCAGTTTCCTGTTAGGATGATGCTCATTCATGTCCACACCAGAGTCCAGACTGGTATCATTGCTCTCAGTTTTTTTGCCCTTTTTCAGATCTATGAAAGAATGCCTCACTTGAGCAATTGGCTTTCCATCCAGGGACACAAACCATGCTCGAGGATGCGGAGATGGTTTTCCTTTAGAGAGTTCCAGCAGCGTTTGTTCTGAAATCCCCTGAAGTTCGGATGAAAAGGGTGTCATTACAACTGCTTCATTCAATGTCCCAGGAACAGAGACAGATTCCAGTAAGCTGTTGGTGTACCTGCTCCAGTTGGACGTTTGGGAAGGCAAGCCCTCTTCACCAGCCAGGGCACTGTTCTCATCTCTGCAAGCAGAGGGCTGGGGATGGGAGTGCATGGGCATTTTGGGGAGTGTTTGCATGTAACTGTCACGACTCATGGTTTCCATCATGGGGCCATACACCAACTGCCCTTTCCTTGGCAACGTAGCTGATTTAGCAGGATGCAGTTGTTCTGGGGAGTGGAAAAGGTCTGAGGTTTGAAGAATAGCAATAGGCTGATTGTAAATATGCATTAGGTGTTCTGGGATATGGGTAAGCCCATACATCTCCTCTTTCAGTGAAAGGTATCTGGTTTGGTCTGGAATATCCCTAGGAGCCTGGGGAATAGTACTGTTACTGTGCTTGGGCTGCTGTAAAAGCCTCACTCCAGCACTAGGCTCCACTGAAAGGGCTGAATTTCCTGCCTGACCAGTCTGACAGGATGACTGATAAGAAGCATCCTCTGAGTAGATTTTAAAATTGTCTTGTGATTTCCCATCTTCTGTGTCTGTGGACAGCCTTCTTTGAGGGCTGTATGAAGAACTCTTTGCTGTATATAACTGAGACTTATCCTCCAGCTTTAAAGACCCTTTGACAGCATTGATGTGATTTATGTGAGTTGTTGACGTTGTCTGGTCTTTTTTTATGACCTCCAGCTTGGTTGTGTTTTTCTCCTTCTTCTGTGTCCTACGACATTTGTCCCTATGCAAAAGAGAAACAAGGTGACTGCAGAGCATATTAGGAAATCCTGGGCTGTTGACTACCAAAGCTGAAGGTAAGATTTTGGTTAAAAAGTTGCAGTGTAATATGACATTACAAATTTAAAATGAAGTTCTGTAACAACTGTGATTAAAAAAAAATAAAAATATTAGGCTACACATTACAGTTTAGCTAAGAAAACAAGTCTTAACCTCAAAAGATTTTTATCAACCTCAAACTCCATTCATAATGAGGTCACTGGAACTTCTTTTGCTTACCTGCAGTAACAAAGAAGAACAGCAAAAAATCCAATGATAATGACAACAGTTCCTCCCAGTATGGCCGTAAGGAACATGGTGTGATAGGCTGTTATGTCCTTGGATACAGCACTAATAATGGATTCTAGATTATCAAATAAAACCAGACAAGCATTAGTTCTTAAAACCAAATGATTCCATTTGACGCGCAAAATTAACTGAATTATACTTTTCCAATGATTTTGTGTTCCAATGGCATTATGTTCATCCTTCCCTTTTCACCTTGCTATTTCAGCAAACTAGAAAATATATAAACAGGTTACAATATAATGACAGGTTCAGCTCAAGTACTAAAGCCATTTGGACATTTGCTTAATTTCAGACAAATTATATTTGTATTAATTGTCCAAATTAACTTAGAAAAATGGTTTACATTTTCTACTTAGCATTGTCAGAGAGGGTGCTGTCTGTGATGGACCCCTTCATAGGAATTTACAAAACATGCAAGAGAAATCACTGTAAGGACTCAAACAAAAGTTATCCAAGGGGTGAAGTTGCATACCACTTCTCCTTTCCTGCTGAACGAAGCAATCAAACTTACAGCTGTACATGGGGCACTTAGCAATTGCTTGGCCAGTTGTTGACATACCTCTGGTTCCAGGCAGTGGAGCTGCTATCCAGTAGCCCAAGTGCTGAGCAGTGTATGTCCATACTAACTGTCCATCCACTTCCTTGACCATTCCCAGCCCACGGTTTACCCAAGCACCTGAGGGGAAAAAGGACAAAAACACTGCACATATGCCATGCAGCATTCTTCTGTGCCTCAAACCATCAGCAATTAGGCCATTGCCAAAAATACACAAGGCCATAGGAAAAACTGAAACTTCTGCCCTAGCCACAGCTTTAGATGAACAGGCAAACTTCCTCTCTGGACAATTTCATTGCAAATATCCCTCTGTGGCCATTTACTTTGAAACAAAGCATCAACATTACTTACCAGAAGTAAACTTAATATGATTCATTTTCTATGAATATCTGTCTTTCACAAATATGCACATAAATAATTTGAAAAAGCCTATTATTATATGACCTTCAGCATGCATGAAGGCCAAGACTGAAAAGTGAGGGTAACTGTTGCATATGAACACAAGTTTAACACCAGCTAGCAGAAGATAGTGGGAAAACATTTTGATCTTATTAAGCCTCAATAAGATAAACAATGTTTGTCTTGAATGCTTCTCTCCTCCTCCCTGCCCCGAGGCTGTAACACTTCAGTTAGCCCAAGGAAGTGCTATTGTTAGGACACAGATTCCGCACCATCTGTTTGGCAATGCAAAGGAAAGGTATTATGGCATGCCAGCTTCTACAATTAATAAAGTGTCCATTAAAAGGGAGAGAATTACACTTAACTTACATAAACACATTTATTGTGGGCCATTTGTGAAATTCTAAGGACAGAAAACAGCATTAGGTAAACAACCTTACGTATTAAACCTGCAAATACTGAGAGGTAGAGAGAACCCCCAGCATTTTAAAAACATTTTTAAAACATCAATAATCAAAGTACAAAAACAGTATAACTCATGTAAACTGGAGCTTATTTGAATTTCAATTTGATTTTCTTCCAGGACCTTTCTTTCAGCAAAGGAAACGGAAATATCTCCCAGCCTGGAGATAAGGATGAAGATGGACACCTGCCACAGATGCTCCCGTGCACAGGCACATACAGAGAAAATATAATTTAGCAGTAAAACATGCAGCCTCTCCTGGTGCTTCTGACGGCGGCAGAGGGGAAAGGCAGCAGCTCTGGAAGTGCTTTCTCAGCCATCTGAGAAACCTTGGCCAGAGTCAGGAGTGATACCAGCAAACATTGTATAAAAGGCAAAAATAATTTCTGGGTCTCCACAAGTTCTATCTTGACTGAACAAATCCATAAGAAGCTACACAATGCTTGCTGTCCTTTTCAGCAAATTACATCTTCCCCCAATATATTCCATAGAAAATACTTGATATTAAGACAAAATATTAAAATGTGATTCATGAGTAAGCCCATTTTCTCTATGGCTTACTGACAATCAGACAGAAGGATATAATTCTCAATTTAATGTTGAATGCAAGCTTTCTGTTTTTTATAATTCTATTAAAATCCACAAAGTACTTTTAGCACTAATGCAGCAAAATATTTCATAAGAAGGAAGCCACACTCAATATAGATGAGCAAATTCTGCATTTACAGCAGCTGGAGTACAATTACCAAAGCTCATTTTCCAGGAACAGTCTCAGTACTGCTCCACTTGGAGTAAGCCCCGGGAACACTGCACATGCAGACCTGTGACAGCAGTTTCTCTCTTGTCCCTGCTGCAGATGGGTCAGCCCACACCACTTCACACACAGACCTGTTCCCTTGCCACTACCAATGCTGACATGGGAGCTCTGATTACCATCATAACACATTACCCAAGGACTTCAGAGATTAAAATTCTGTTAGTGTCTGGCTGGGGACATCCTGCATGTGACATCTGGGAGGCCAGAGCCTCATTATCGAGTGCAGCAGGAGCTCTGCATTCAGCTCAGATGGGGGCCTGCTGCTCCTCATGGATGCTCTGGAATGGCTGCTGCAGAGCTGAGATGTTCAGCTGCCCTCAGTCACCAGAACCTTGACTAAAACGTGCCTTGCAATGATTCAGTTACCTTGGGAAAAAGTCATTTTGCATGTGTCAGATCAAAGGTAAAAAAATAAAAAGGAACATACTTAGGAATAAACATCCAGAAAGTGAATACAGTTGCAGATTTTTACTAGTAGAGAGGAAGAAATGGCAGAAAAAGTAACAAGCTAAGTTCCACCCCAAAAGTTGCTGTCCTTTTTCACCATCCTCCTTTCCCTGTCCTCAACAAGCAGCAGGGAAGGCTCCATGTGAACAGTACACTTCAGAGAGCATCCATTACAAACAACTTGCCTTTAAGTACATCCCATTGGAGAGGAAAAAAACAACTGGTTTTACTGGGGTTTGGCTCAGCATGCCATGCCTCTGGTTCCTGTATTACTCCCAAGGCCAACATGCCTGTGTAGGGATGCTGAGTAGGACCCTCAACACCCACATAAACACAGGTTTGTATTCTAACTGATCCTGGGATGCTCCAGTTCTGTCAACTCCTTGTTTTAACAATGGTGTTGACTTAGCTTTGTTTAGGGAGGCAAAACAGCTCAGCACAGGATGAGCACAGGAGCTGGCAGTAAGAAATTTAAACACCGGGTGATACTTTACCACCTCAGACTAAAACCCTTCCTTTGAAGAAAAGTGCCATCTCTTTTCATCAATTACCCCTCTGAAGTCTTCCAGGTGTATAGACAGACTTAATCTTCTATGCCAAAACTTACCCTGTTTACTTTTTCCTCACAAGACAGTCTAGCCAAATTTTATTAGCACATCCTTAACTCAAATCCATTCTCTTCAATTTCTCTTTTTTCATTAAGGGTGATCAGTTTCTTTCTTGGACATGTAAACTACACTTTGTTAGAGCTGGTGTCCCTCTCCTGTATTTCCAACTGCTGAACAGAAGCTTTTTGCCTTGATAAGGAGCAAAATGTGATCCCCTCACTCACATGTTTCAAGCTGAAGTGTGATGGTGACCTGAGGTGCAATTAGCACAATCAGGACACTAATGCACCCACACCTAATACAGGTGATTAAATGGGTTACGTAGCTCATTACTCACTCTTGACTAAAATTAGATGTGAAGGGATGACAAAAGGTTTAGAATGACTAATCCCTAGCCTTCTCTTTGCATACTGGAAGAACTATGTTGTTCCCTTGGATAACTCTTATTTCCCCTTCATTTCACTTTCTGAATTGTTTTTGTTAACTGAAGCAGTATCTATTTCAGTTCTAGCATGAAAGGGTCTTTAGAGCTACGCTCTAGGAAACAAAGCATCCAAATCTTTATTTCTGGTTTGCTTTCTTTTAAGAAAGAATTCACAAAATTACTAGGCTTTAAATTTAACATCACCTAAAATATATGTTCTGTGAACACTCAGACTCCCATGAAAATAAAAATCCATTACACTAAATGCAGGCAACAGGAATGCTAATGAATTTTACCAAAACTTTTTGAACTAATGAAAGCAGGGAAAACCTTTGAACTCAAGCTAGTCCATTAAAAATATTCACCGTCACCTCATAGAATAGTGCCATCACTGTTCCATGACCCACATGTGCCCAAACCTGCAGGCATGTGCTAGAAGGCAAAATAACAAATAAGCCACTTACCAATTTTCATATCAAATGTCCAGGCAGGTACAGTTTCTCCAGATTTGACAGTAGTTGTGGGAAGAGGAAATGTAACCTGAATGGGACCATTTATGTTCAGTTCTTTCCCAGCCAAAAGAACATTTACACATATGGCAGCCAAAGGAGTTAATTCCATGCTTTTGAAACCTGAAAGCAAGAAATGTATTTTAATTCTCCATTTGCAATTTATTTAGAAAGAAATAAGAATTAAGCTACCAAAGGCAACCCCTCATCTAGCTACACAGTCAGCTGTTATCAACTTGGTCAAATAAAAACCTACATTACTTTTCTTCTGAACTTTTAGCAACTTATGATGGAAACAATGTACAGTCATTTCTATACCAATGCTATAAGAGAAACAGATTTGCAGCATCTGGGTTCTATGCTGACCTTAGAATTAACAATGAGGCAAAACTTTTTTTGGAATGGAAGAGGAAGGGTTTTTCCCCCGCAGTTAATCAGATTACAAAACAGCTAAGTGATGTCAAATACAGATCATACAAGAATTTTGGTATTATCACAATGTACATAACATTGAATGAAACTGAAACATATGGAACCTCTCCTGTAAGGACTAATTTCCTAATTTGGCAGACAGAATTAACTGAATAGTTAATCATGATTCTTGTCAAAGCACTCAGAGGAAATGTTGCATTTACAAAGCAGCCTGAAATTTTCTTTCCTTTGTTTTTCTTTCACCAGTTTGCAAATGCTCCAGAATGCCCAGTATGACAGGATGGTGAGAGAAGCTGAAACAGAATTACTAAGTAGCAGAATAATGTTAAATCTATGCAGGCTGTTAGAAGCTGGTTGTGAGAGAACTTCTGGCACATCAGATATCAATTAGCTTCCACCTGCCCTAAAAGGAAGCCTATTCCTTTAGGGGTATATGAATAATTTAAAACACATGCCAGACAGATTGAAGGGAAAACTCAAAGAGGATAAACACTGCTTATTCTCCTATACAGCTTTCTTTCTGCCTTCCATTTAAAGAGGTGAAATACAGACAAGAAAGATTTTAAAATATCTGCGTCAAAATATCAGTATATATGCTGCCTTTAATGGAATGAAAATTAAAGAATAGAGTATGATGAATTTAAATAAGCCATGCAGTGAGCTATTCCTGCACCACGATGAATTGAAGAGCCTCATGGCTTCAGATCCCCTGGGAATAGAAAGAAAAGAACAAAAGAAAGATGGAACTGCACACAGCACAACTACCAGATGCAAATGAAAACCTACTTATGCAAATTTAAAAACTATCTGATAGAATGACAAATACTAAAAAATCTAATGGTATAAGAGCAAAGTTACGACTCAGGAAACCACTTAGTGCTTCTCTAGTGAAACAGATGTAAATAAAATATTATTCCAACTGTGTTTTGTACTCACAGGGATTACTTGGTCCCAAACTTGCCCAGACTGATGGTGAGCCAAGCAGGCATTCCGTGCAGCCTTTGTGCTGGGTCTAACACCCTTGAACCAATCACCCCAGTGAAAATGCACCAACTCCACAGCTGAAGTTAATTGCTCCTGTTTCACTGATCTCTTTAGGTTCACCTACTTTGCTGTGTGGCTATAATTGCATTTTCAAGGTGTTTACTAAACCAATTCCACAGTCTCATGAAATCCTGTACATACATAGATATACATATATAAAAATGTAAAAAGCAGATTCTGAAGTTGTATTTCAGTGCAGCAAGCTATGTTCTCATACTACATGGGCCAAAATAGAGTAACACTGATTAGTCACCTGATGTGTTTATAGCTTACTCCTGTGGAACAAAGCTTTCTGATCTAATACAATGGAAGCAGATTCCAGGCCCTCTTAAATGAAGCATATGCTTTTCTGAAACACTGTGCACTCATGTGTATTATCATATTATAATCTTTATAAGAATCCCTAACCATCATATTCACATACCTGATTTATTTAGAATAATTCCTGTTGTTTGGAGAAAGCTGTCCACTTTCAAAAATTGCTCTGGCACTGTCAGATAGGCTGTAACATTTGCAATGTGATTTGTTGGGAGCTTTAGCAGTGATTTTGGAAACTGAACACTCGGTTGAGATTTGGCATCTGTAAAAGAGTAATATTTTGTCTTAGCCACAGTAAAAAGACAAACAGTGGTTTTATTGCCTTTCAGAAATCCACTTAGCATAACAACCTGTTTTCACCCATTTTTCATCCATGATTTGTGTATTTCCAATCTAGCACTTGTCACAGCCCCTCGTACAGCTACATAATTAACAGAAAATCTGGCTTTAAGTAGATAGGTATTATATGAGAATGAGATGATGCTTAATTTTTTTTTCCCATGTGGGTACAGATGGCTATCACAAAGTATTTAGTTATAGTCTGCATACATAGAACTTACCAGACAGTTTTCCAGTAATTAAGACAGTGTCCTCAAACAGCCATATATTAGCTTGACTTTGTGGAAATAATGAGAGCGTCACCAACGAGTATACTGTGGAAAATGATAATATCTGTTACACTGTGCAACCAAAAAAAATCCTCCAGGGTCTCCAAATCCAAAGAACTATTGATCAGAGCAGCTAATAAACCAGAGAGTGTTTGAAGACTAAATAAATTACTCCTGTTTTCCAGAGCAGCAATTTTAGTGTTCAGGCAGAAAGACCTCTGCTGAATGTTTGCTACTGTTTTGTACCTTCTATGGATTAACAAGCAATTCTTAAAAGAATTCTTAAAAGTCTCTTTTTAAACAATAATCATGTGCCTGTTTAAGAGCATGCAGGAGTTAAACAAGAAAACCTTGTGAGGAAACACTGCTGAAGTGGAGCTGTAACAGGTTATACCTGTCTTAGAGGACAAAAAGCATTGGCATTACAAGAATAACTCAAGTCAACAGGATTTTTGTCAGAACACATTAACAGCTCTTTGCTAACTCTAGGCAAAAATTTCTAACGATTCACTGTGTGTCACAACATAACCCACTTAGACTTTAAAAGGGCTATTTTCTGTTTTAGAGTAATCAGAATTTTGACAGGTTTAACAGACCATTCACCCTTAGATCTGAATTGACAGACACCACCTCCCTTGACTGACTTCACTGAGTTGTGTTCAGCTGACAGCAATTACCCAGACAGCTTAGAAGAGAAAATTAATTACTGCTAGATACAGTTTAATAATAGCACTGTAAGACGCTTACGTACTTGGCATTCTCGCAGTCTTCCAAGGCAAAGGTGTCAGCAGGTAGCCATCCTTGTATGAGACAATAGTTAAACTTAATCCTAATTTGTAGGGGATTTTTATTAACACTGCTCCATTGTTTCCAGTAAGAGTAGAGTTTGTCAGGGTATAGTTAACAAACACCTCCACCACCGCTTGTTGCAGGTACTGATGGCTGATGATGTCATTTACTTGAACTTTTAGTGTAAAAACAGATCCTATTGACAAAAAGAAAAGCAGGAGGTCATGATATCACATCACAACTAAGTAGCATCATTTTGTAAACAAGTCCTGGAGTTCAGGTCTTTGCTCTTCATCCACTGCACAGTGGATCTCTATCCCTGGCAAAAGGCAGGGGTATCCACGCAATTATATACCCTAGAGAAGTGGGAAACAAAAGACCTTAAGATGGGGCACAAAGGTGTCAAAAAGTGCTTATCAAACTCAGCAAATATAATAACTAACCAGTTAAAGAAAAAACAAAACACAACATTCAAAACCAAATTACAAAGCAATCTTCCCCTTTTTGTTTAAGGTTGAAGAATGCATCTGTTACAAGGGAGATTTACTGTGCTCTGCAATATCACACTGACAATACAGATGGTCTTGTTATCCAGCCCTTGGCTTGGCACACACATTTCAAGATGCACCTTGAGTTTGTCAAGGCAGAGAACCTGATGTCTACAGAGAGTGGGACAAGCACTTATATTTACATGTGTAATATATTATAAATATACTATATATATTATAAAGCAACCAAATGCATGCAGACAGTTTTAAGCTACCGTCTCTCACCACACTTGCACTGGCTACTTTTCACCTTCCTACACTGCAACTTCTAAACAGTGTTTCTCTGATTAGAGGATCTGATCGTTCCTACCATACCCAGTGTCTTGCAGAGATCGACATTTCAGTGACTAAAAAGTATGTTGAAAATAATAAATCCACTTGAACAACAGTCTCAAGGTGCTCTGAATCACATTCAGTTTCCCACCACCCTGATGGCAAATAAATTCTTAGGGAGTCTTTTCACTGTATGTGAAAAGGGATAGAATTCCACATTATTTCCAGAATAGAGTGAATTTGTTATTAGAAATTAAAATACCTATGGATCACTGTTAAAAATATTTTAAATAACAAATTTTCCAGTTTTTTGGTAACAGATATACTACTATTCAATATCACTGCACTACTTTGGATCCTAATACTTTGAAATACATTCATCATGAATATGCATTTCTATTTGGGTCAAATGTCAAGTTGAGTTATTTGAAATGTATCTACCCGAAATCATACTTCAATCCCCACTATAACTGAGACTGACATTGCACCAAGACATTACTGCCACTGACCTTGATTTAAATGAATAGGTCTTGAGGAGCTGAGTGCAATCCATCAAAAAAACCCCAGTATGTGGTGGAGATGCCCTCCAAGTTGGGCCTCTCTGAAATAAGTATTTATTTAGATCTATTGTATGCATGGAACATGTTGTACATTCATGCAAAAAAATGACCAGCACACAACAAAAGCTACATTGGCCTCATTTATTACTGTTTACCACATACACAGTGAAAACTTAGCAGCTGTGCCAGATTGGTTCTCTGCAATGTCACAAAAATCTACATCAGCTTGAGCAAATTAATACATATTTTCAGAAAAATAAATTTTAAAAAACCCAATTGCACTCAAATGTATTTGACAGAATTAAACAGAAAATGCACAATAATCTTGGAACAATGTAATCTGGGTTTTCTTTTTCCTTATGTAGGATATTTCAAGAATAAAATTGCTTTAAATTACTGTGCTAGAGGGGTTTTAAATCATGTAATAATGGGGGAAAAAATTATGTCATGTCAGCAAATTACAGGCTCCAAACAGCTCCTCCAGGCATTGATCCAGTTACACAGATACTAGCATCATTCCAGGGTCTGCCAAACCTTGAAAAACAGGTCATTTGCCCCTGGCCAATGACTACAGAGGACAGAAAACAGGCTGTGTACAATACTGTTATCCAGTAATCATTTGGAAGTCAGAAGTCTATCCTGAAATGGTATTTAAAAGTAAGAAATAAAGGTGTAGAAAATTTAAGGTCATGTCAGTAAGAAGGAATACCAGAAATGCTTGTTATAAGCTGGTGTTTTAACAGCTGGAATCAAGTTTGGAGAAAAAAAGCCTAGTTCTAACAGCTAAAATAAGTAATAAAAAATTAAAACCTAAAATGCACTCAGCAAGACACATTATTTCAATCATTTCATACTTTAAGCGAGTATTTTCCATTTCCTGCTGAAAAAAGCCTAACAAGAAAATGCAGGAGTGAGGGCAAATGCCCCAGCCCTCCTCCAGCTGTTGGTAAATTCAGAGGTTGTTCTGTGCAAAAGTATTTCTTCCTCTCACCTCCTTCAGTTACAGCCTACTAATCCCCACTTTCTTAGAACCTTTGGGTCAAAAAAAAAAAAATTCAATGACTGTAAAACTGTAGAAAGTTGTGCTATTTTCACTCTCTCATGGTGAACTGAAGAAAATCATTCTTAGCCATGCTGAACTTTGATTACTTCCTTCTCCTACAGGTAGAGAAATTGCCACAGCATTTCCCAAAACTGATTCTGTGCCTGAAATATGGATTGAAATCCCGGGAGCTGCTGAGACAAAGCTCTCCAGTGGCAGCTCTGGAAAAGTCCCCGACTATTGTGTTAATCCTCATACAGGGTACCACTTTATATTGCTTTTTTTTAAATTTTATTTTAATTTTCTGCTAGAGTCAGGATTAAAAGTTTGAGGGACAGAGTTTTGTGTTTGGACTTAGATGTTGAATAATTTTTATTTATGTTACAGTGAGTGTTACAGCACTCCTAGCTACTAAGCTAAAAATAGTGAAATGGTGATGTATTTTTTCCTTTACAAGGTTTTTTAAACCCAAACTGTTTAATTAAGAGCTAACATCTAAATTATTTTTACTTTTGACCCAATGACTAAATACCTGTGGCTTGTAATGTGGAATTTTCTATCCAATTAAACAAGATCCTACC
>VRYO01002782.1:1275540-1306408 GCA_009812075.1 Sialia sialis | reverse complement strand
GTTACACATGGATCCTCGCTTTTTTTTTTTAAAAAAAAGGGTGGCTTATATTCAGGTGCGGCTTATATATGGACAAATCCAGTGCTCCACCTGGCTACTGGGAAGTGCAGCTTATAATTGTGAAATTACTGTACTCCAGTTTGGAAGCCTTCTCCAAGCCTCAGGTCAAAAGAAGTGCTTTGTGGAGGGTCAGTGCTGGGCAGCACACAAAGTCTGAAATTCTCAGTATCCAAGATTACAGCACCCACGTATGTGACTGTCACACACAGGCAGCAGTCACTCCAGCTAGGAGTGTTCACTTCATGCCCCTCAATATCCAGACGCAGACTGTGCGAACACAGGAGTCCTCCTGACAAGAGGGAGTTGTGTCCTGCCTGCACTTGGATTTGCTAATATCAGCTAGAATATTCTCTCTGCCAACAAGTCACTTTTAACTCCTATGCAGTGGTTTTGGAGAGACTTTTAAAATAAATTATTCTTTGCACTTCTCAACAGTAATGGCACAGGAGACATAAGGACGCATCATTATGTCTCTATCCAAATGCTTGTGAAATGATAATGTGTTAAAAATCTAAGTGAAAAAAAGCCAGAATCCAACAGTAACATTTTTCCACTCACACATTCACCGTAGTTTTGCAGACCAGTTGCTGCAGCCCAGTTAAAAGCAGGATATTCCCAGGGCCTCAGAGCTCAGACTTTGTATGCAGTTCTGGTTCTAAAGCACTGATCATTTCTTCCCAACCTTGACATCCCCTGACCAGCTCCCTCCTCAAACCAATCCCCTCACAAGCCTCACATCCATTTAATGTGCACGTTTATCACTAATTTAACAGCATTCAGTTATTAACAATGTCACAGTAACATCCAAGACACCTAACTTGCAAAGAAAATACTGCCTTTCTTTTTCTTGCTATAAATATCTTAACTTACAAGCCTTTAAGGACAATTTTAAGTCTCAGCTATGATGGAAACTGTAGCAAGATATTTTAATCACAATAAAATACACTGAAAAAAACAATTCAGATAAAAATAATGAACGGTTGGTTAGCTTTAAAAAAAAAACAAAGTTGAAAACTTAAAACAATGGATGAACCTTGTGCTTTTTTCTGGTCACTGACATGTGCCAAACACAAGTGGGTCAGCTGTATCTCAGTATTAAATAGATTTGACAGAACTCCTACAATTAGAAGGAAGAACTCAGTCCTTGCTAATTTGATTTGTGCTGCCTCAGAGGAAGGGATTCCTCTCTTGGCAGGTCCACTGGAAATGCCAGCTCCTACAGCATTAAAATGTTTCTGATAAACATTCATACAAATGCAGCAGTTATTCAGACAATGGGAAACAAGGCCTTCTACCACATTTAGTTACTTCAGAAATGTCCTTGATTACACCACATTTCTTTGAGAAAAACTATCTAATGCCTGAGAATTTGGTTTCACATCACTGTCCTAATTCAGAAATCATATCACAGAATTAAGACAAAGAACTGCTTGAAACTGCAAGCTGGGTACAAATGTAACAGTGCAAAAAAATCTCAATTATGGTCCATGTAATTTGTTCTTAATTCTGCAGACAAGCATGTCATCTGGTTACCATTTATGTGAGATTTAATTAACATGGTTGAGGCCAGAGCCCTCACAGGCACCAATATGTTCCCAACTACACACATCATTAACGGAGATACTGTGGTGAAAACACACCAGGAAGAATTTCTACACACTCTGTAACCCAGCCCTAAGTCCCTTTCCCTATTTATCACCAAGTTCCTGTGAGGCTCTGCCCCTGGAAGGAGGCAGTTACTCTTCTCAAACACACAGATAACTACCCAGTTAAGCAATTATCTTATGGGATTAACAGTATCTAAAATCAAATTATTCATGAGTTCCTCCCTTCAGAGGGGACTCCTCTCACCCTTGCCCAGAGATGTTCAAACCCATGCCAGGAAAGGCACACACTGAGTTTTATGGCAACTGACTGCACCAGGCAGAGAAAACCAGAGCTGTGCCATTTGCTTGGTCTTAGCTGACTGAACAACCCTTTTCCCATCTTTTACATTCATAGAACACCATAATTTTTGGCTTAACACAATTATGGATATGAAAGGTGCACTGATGTGTAAAGAAAAAATGTGGAATAAGAATAAGGGGTTTTACTGCACATCCAATATTGCAATGGGTATTGCCATGGAGGGTGGAAATCAATGAAACACATAATCTAGACAGCCAACACACATCTGACTTCAGTACAAAAAGGTCATACAAAAGCCATCCTCCTGCTCACAAAAAACAATCATTACTTCTTAAAATTTCCCTAAAACTACAGTAATAGCAGTGACAAACTAGAAAAGCGTAGACTGAAAAAGTAAGAGCCCCCTTTCAGTTCATTAAAATCCACGTACATGTGGGGTGATTTAGTGCAGGGCCAAGCCCCCCCTGCCCACAGGGCACCATCCATCTGTGGGTACCTTTGTTCTGGAGTGAGGTACAAAGCACTGACACAGGACTGAGCTTTCTGCCTTGCACAGTGCATTAAAATGACATAAGAGGTGACCCCTAAACTCCCATAACTATTTTACAGGTGTGTTGTGAGAGTTATTGTCAGGCACTGGGGTGAGCTCTCTGCCTGGTTTTCAATTATGCTTCTCGTAGCTATCAAATAACCTGCAAATCTAATTAATAACCTCTACAGCCAAATGTAGGCTTCATTTGTTAGCTAGCCGGGTTCTTTTATCCTGTCATACTCCATGCAGTAATTTATAGAGCCTAGTACAAATGGGCATATACATGTATAAAGATCTTCCTAACCCTACACAAATCATTCTATCTACTCCAAATTGGTAGCAGAATATCTCATTTAGAAACTAATTACACGGTTCTTTATAAGGATGTTTTATATTCTGCTCCTCTGATTTAAAACAGTAGCAGAAAATAACTAGTAGAACATTAGTTTTCCTCCCTAGGATGGAACAGGAACGCTGCTAAAATAAAAAATACACTGCAAGTGTTTTGGCCTGTGCAATTTTAACTTTGTCTTTATTAATTCATTGCAACTACAATCTGTAGATTTCATTTTCAACAACTTATGACTGAACTGAGAAGCAAAGAAGCTCTCATTGTTCACAGAAGGTCTGAGAAAATTCAGCAAATACTTAACCAGCTGTAAAAATCAATTCCTCAGGAAAAGAGAGCCTTAGATATAGATAAGAACAAGACATGCTTAGGACAACAAATGCAGTCATTCCACCTGGCTGCAAAAAGAAAATACTTGGAAGTTGACAACTGCTGACCATCTCCCTCTTGCACTTAGCAGGAGGCCAAGTTTGGACCATCCCTCTCCAGAATCACCCTGGGATTAAAACTTTCCAGCCAGGGACTCAACACTAATCCCAAAGTGATGGGTAAAGAACAAGGGTACATAAGGACAGACACAGACTGCAGCAATTGCTAAAAATTGCCTTATTTAGGTTGATCTTTAGGCAAAGTGGCAGCATTATGGCTCTAATTTTAAAGCAAGTACAGGCTGCTCCTTGAAATGCCCTTTGGAGAAAAGATATTTATGTTTTACTGCTCCGTGTTGGGTGCTGGTCACTGCTGTTCAACTACAGCCACTTACAGAAAACTGCTTTTAGACAATACAGATACCATAAAATATACTGTTTTGTTGTTTTGGTTTTTTTTTAAACAAACTGAAGCACAGAGCTGATCAGCATTTGCTGCATTTCTATATGAACAGCCAATGCACATAATCCATATGTTACAGTACGGTAGCTCTGCACTCCCTTAAAATACTTTAATGCAAAATCAAACATTAGGATGGATATTTAAGGGAAGAGCTTTGGCAAACATCTTTGCAGTGACACAGAACACATTACCAATTTCCAAGGACAAAGCAGCAAAACGGGATCTGGAAAAGTAGGACACCACAGTATTCCCATACTTCTGGTCAACCTATTTCCACAGAAGGAATCTACAAAATTTCAATTATGAGGGAGCTAAAGGCAGATCCTGGGGGGAATAGGCAGTCCCTTTTACACAGAGCAAGGCTGTTACAGTCATTTTTACTGTAGGAGGCAATTTAACTCAATCGAGTCAGATCTAGGTGCTTCCACCAAGCTCGTGCTTCACAGTCGTGAAAAAGTGTAGAAATTTAAAAAATGTAGCACACTGTTTCCTAAGCTTTGTCATACATCAGGCTATTCAAGTGAGCTTTTGCTAGAAAAAAACACAAATTATATTATCAGACTTTTTCAAACAAATTCTTTTATATTTGCCTCAAACAATGCTTTATTTCAGATACAGAGAACCACTTTGTTATTTCATCAGCATAGCTGTGATAGGCACATGCAGACCACAGGGCCAGAATTGTCAGGCATCTGTACATGAGTTAAGAGGAAATGGAAATTATTTACTAGAAGCTCATTCCTATCAATACACTCATCATTTCAGCACACAACACACTACAGTACTCAGGTGAGCCTTCCTCCCACCTTACTGGGAAAATTAGAAAGAGAGCACAAGAACACCTTTCACACACGATTCTGACTCCTCAGTGCCACATCAAGGAGGGGCTGCATCTCTTGAAACAACTGGCTATTTCTGCTCTTAACAACTGAACAAAACAGTGCAGGAAGAGGTGCAAACCCAACAGTCTGGTGTCATCTCAAACGAAAATACATCTTCTTTCTGCTCATTGACTGGGTTCTGAAAACTCCCCTTCTCACTTCCTATTTCCCCTTGCCTTTCACAGTGTCCTCTTTGCAGAGCTCTGCTCAGCCTCCTTCCTCCCACAATTCTATCCAGCCTGGAGTAATCTCTGTGATGAGGAGTCCCTGTAATATTTCACCCGTGAGATCACTGATTATGAAAAAAGACCAGTACTTTTCTAAAGATGAGGTTTTCTGCAAGCCTCACGCTAAAAGAGAGTGGTGAAGTTATTACATGAAATTAAATGCATTGAATCAAACCCATCAGGATGAACACTTTAAAGGGACACTTCTAATCTAGCAGAATGAAAAACTGCCAGGGATTTGCCTCTGGGAAATTAGCATGATCCAGAGAAAACTTCAAGGTTCTAAGTAAATTACTAGGTCAAAGACTAATTATTCATTTGGTTCAAAACAGACCTCAAATGCAGCTTAATATTATAATAAAACTGGATCAGACAATATGAAGAAGCTGCCTACTGACATACTGTATATTTTACAGATAAGAACAAAGACTCTTTCCCTTCTTAAAGGGATTTGAGCTTCTAGTAAATAATTTCTGGGATTTATTATTTTATCTGAGTCATAACTTGCCCATTTTTTCCCAACAAAAGTATTCATGGATGTGGCACCACTTTTCACATAGAATTAACACTGCATTTTACTGATGCTTTCACAAAATAAAAAGTTGTTACTTGCATTTATTTACCGACAACAATTTTGTTTCACTCCAGCAGAATAATTATTTTCTTTCACGTTAACAGAATAATTATTTTCTTTTTATATCAAAATATTTCAGGGGTTTATATTTTGTATGGAGTTCTGTGCAGACATAAATACAAATCTTAAGCAAACAACAAGAGAAAAAGGAGGTTTGTTTTCTGAAGAGAGAGGTAAAGAAAACTGCAAAACATTGTTATTAGAAATCTTGTTCTTGAATATTTGTTGAAAAATATAAATTTATTCCTCATTAGGCACTGAAAGAATTTACAAAGTAATCAATAGGCATTAGGTCAGTGTAAACCAATAAACTGTTCTTCCCACAACTTTTGCTGCAAGTTCCTCCAAATTAAGAAGCAACTTAAAGGAAAGATCAAACCTAATCAGCACTAAATATGGCCAATATTCAGCTGCCACATTTTGATGTGACATTTGCCCAGCATAAGGTAATTTTTCACACATGAGAAAGACTTTGGACACTTTTAGTATTTCCCAACAGACATTAAATTCCCATCCATCTCATTCCATGACACACTTGTACAGGTACTGATTGCAGCACTACTTTGAGTTGACATTAAAAATAAAATAAAATCTAAAAAAAAGACAAAATCCCCATCGCATTTTTCAAAATTGCAAATTTTTAATGCTTGCAACAGATTTGGATTTGGATTACTTTATATCCTGGATAGCCTCAGTAATCAAAATCTGTATGATTGCATAGGCAAATTATAGCTTTTTCAATTCGAAGATCTGCTGTACATATGAGAGAACTGGTCTCATGACTTATTTGAAAAAAAAACCAAAAATATCCATTTTCTACAAGCAGATATGTTCTACCATTAGAAGGGGTTACACTTCCACCCAAGGTCTCAGACCAGATGCATAATTAAACTGCATAAACACAATAATATGTCCACAAATGTTGACAGCAACCAAACACTGACAAAATTAAGACCCTGCAAAATCAATAAAATAAACCTGATGATCATAGGCTGTATCCCCAATGATTACTGCTGCATAATCAATGAACACCTTCCTGGAATGATCCTGCTTGTAAGAAGTGATGCAGAATGCCATCAGGCTAATCCATAAAGCTGCTAACCACTCACTCTCCTCTCCAGTGGGAACACACCCCCCAGCACTTTGAAGTGCTCCTGGTAAGATAGAGAAAATAGAAGGAAAATTCTCCTTTATATATTTTTATGGGCTACCTAAGCAAGAGCCATGAAATTCAGGCAGGAAAGCAGCCATGAAGGTTAGATGGGATTGTTCCCCCCTGTATTCCTTTAGCACTGCATGGCATATTTATGTCATTTTAAAAATTCACCGGATTAATTTTAAGTGCATATCATGTACTGCTGCAAGGTACTCATTTGGTGAGTTTTTTCACCATTAGGTGCCTTCTTCACAAATTAAAATCAGACTGTGTCATCATCCGAGACAAAACATGAAAATTCACAGGACACAATAAACCTATGAGAATTAAAATTACCATAGCAACTTTGCATTTTGATTTGCTGCTATTTTGTTGAATCAGCCAGCCTGATTCTCAGAGCTGTGGTTACCATGGAAGACTGAAGCAGAAATTCACCTTCCTGGGGCAAGGGAGACAGGCAGCAGACAAGATAAAATGCTGCAGTCTACAGAGCTTCACTTATTTAGGAGTCATTTATTTTAAATCTCATCTTCTGTAATTTGAGATAAGTGAGATAAATTATTCATACAGCAAGAATAAAATCTTAAATACAACTTACCTTTCAAATTAAGATAAATTTACAAGTGAAAGATTAAAATGAACAAGTAAATACTAGAAAGAGCTCCTGAAAACTACAAAAATAAAACAGCTTTGCTCAGACATTTCAGAGGCCATTATAGGTTTGGTTTTTTTTTATTTCAAGAATGCTACTCTTTCTTTTTTTTTTTTTTTTAATCGCTTCCAATATCATTTTACCTTGCATCAGAGTTGAGGGAATGAAAATATTAGAAATTCACACTTTGTTACAGAACATTGGGGGGGAAAATACAAAGGGAAATATTATAAAATCTTCATAATGCTTTATTTTAAATATAGGGTTTTTATATAAACCCCACAATATATTATATACATTCAAGAAAAATGGGCAAGAGCCTATTAGAGGACAAGCCAACAACATGGATTTCCAACTCATGAACTTCACAATTAAACCTTCAGCATTTATACAGCAAAAATAAATCAGTCAGCAGCAGCATCTTGACAAAATGTGACCATTTATTGTAGAGAAATCCTAATGATTTGTTAAAGCTACCCTCTAACAGTCAATATCCATGGACAGAAAGAATATTCCAGTATCCTTGCAACATGAATCATCTTTTTATTTTTATCCTCATGGGTCAGGCACAGAATTTGTCTTGTGGAACTCCCAGTGGTGGCTTGTGAGTGGAATTAGCTGGAAAAAACTGTGCAATTTTAAACATATCCTTAATTTGAAAGAAGGAAGGAAAAAAAAAAAATCACAGGAAAACAACACAGCACCTGTTCAAACATGACTTTTAATGCTGAGAAGCCCTCAGATAGATATGCATCCCCAGACTCTGTAGCACAATACACCCCACAGACCAGAAATTCAAACATCAGTGCACCTTACTCACTAATTGCAAAGGACAACTACTGCTGCATTCAGAGATATTTTTCAATAACAACCTGTCACTACTCTTGTCTGAAAATACTTTTCTTCCCCTAAAGCTGTAAAATCTCATACCACTCCTTCAAGAAAGATATTTGCAAGGCTGCAGCAATGTCTGTCTCTCACCTGCAGGAAAAGATCCTCTAATCCCTTGGGAAAAGGCCAATGTATTAAGACATATATGGAGAAAATAGAATTTAAAGAAACAGAAATTTTCATTAAACTTGAGTTTCATAAAGTGACTGATAAAAAACCACCACAAAACAACAAAGAATACAACACCAGATATTAGAAAAATGGTTGCAGATTCCTACTCTTTTTAAGTAAGTGTTACTCCTCAGAGTTTAAAAGAGAAAGTTCTGTCAAATCAGATCACAGGCTAAAGCAAAGCAATGGAGCTAGGACTGCAGCACAGCAACATCACTGCTCTGCATCCGTGGATGCCGTCCAGGTAAGTGTCAGTGCTGGATGTGTTAATGACTCAGCCACTGCTGCTGGGAATCATTACTGCCTGCCTACCTACAGCTCATCACTAGGGGAAGGGAGGGCTCCAGGAGCCAGCTGAAGCCCCCAGTTCTGCTGTCTCCAGCACAAACACAACTTGTCCCTGCTCAGCAGGCAGCCCAAGTCCTGCAGGGAGCAATGGGAAAACAACTTAGCACCATGGAAACCTTTCTAGGATGAGGGAAATGGTTTTATTGACACCAAGGCTAAGAATGGGGCAGCAAACACTTCCTTCTTCCCCCCTAAATATTCAAGATTCATTCAGCACCTCTGAGATCGTGCCAGCTGGACTGGGGGGAAACAAACTCACTCAAGTATTTCTGGGACAATCTGTTCCATGGAACACTGAATAATCCAGCAGCCAGACTTGTTGAGGGACAGGTTTTCTCTACTGTGTTTAAGAAAAGACAACCAGAAAAACACAAGAGGAGAAGGAACCTGACAACTAATTAAGAGGCAAACAGCCATGACAGATTCTTTTGCCCAACGTGCACCCAAGCTATGCAGGATCTCACAAATGTTTTGCTGGGTCTCGCTTCCACTGAATTTAATTAGAGGATTTTCTCAACATCAGTAGTCTGTAATCCAAAGAAACTCTGTACTGAAGCCCAGTGAGAGTGAGTTTTCTCCTTTGCTCCCAGAACAATGGAATAAGCTCCTGTGACATTTATCACAAGGCATAATTCATATTATTAGCAGTTTTATTGTTCTAAACACAATCTACCAAAATCCTGCATTTACCCAATATAAAACTACTCATTTCTCCTGTTCAATCACTTAATGAAATGTTCCAAAACAGAGGAAAAATATTTTCCACAATTACATGAAAGTACTTTTTAAAATTCTATTAGAGTCTATAATAGGTGGAGAGGGCAAGCACATTTGCTTCATCCCAGCAAAGCAGCCTATATATTCAAATATCTTAACATCACTGACTTTCTCTCCTGTATAGCACAGATCAGCACGTAGAAATTATCAACCAGATTTGCTACCTCACAGCAAATAACTTCCATGAGAATGTTCCAATCAGTTCCATTTGGGAGCCTTGCTCATGGAGAGTTATTAATAATAAACAGATTTAGTGTTTTGCCAAGTTTCATAACCATGCTACACACTAGTATCTATTTCAGCAGACTGAGCCAACTGTGTGCATCATATTTATGAAACAGCCCCCAACCTGCAGCAGAGGATGCAACTCCACTTGGTCTCAGTTTGCATGCATTAGGGGAAAGCATATGAAAGACGTGAGCCTTGTTTAAGCTTGCAAAGGAAAGGCTTAGGGGCCCTAAACAACAGCCTTCCCTTGCTCAAACCTTCACCAAAAATAAAGGGCCAAGAGCTCTTCAAGATGTGTGGCAGGGCAATGACATCACCAACTGCAGGGAAGGATCTGACTGGACATGAGGGATTTGCTTTTCTCTCTAAGGATGAACAATCATGGGAATAGGCTGTCCAGAGAGGTTCCCCAATCCTGAAGTCTTTCATGGCCTGACAGCAAAGAGCTCCCAGGTGTGAGTTCAGTGCCAACCCTGCTTTAAGAATGCTCCTGATGGCCCCTCCAGCCTAAACAACCACCCAGTTCCAGATCCTCACTTACTCTCAAATCACAGAAAATAAAACCAACAAGTATCATCTTCACTTGCTTGGTTTATTTCAGTTGCTAATTTTAATACATTTAGCACACCTATCCGAAAGTTCTACCTGGAGTACACCATGCTATGATAATTTGAGGCTCACAGTCTGATGCAAATTCCATGCTTCATTATGGAAATAGGATGAAAAGATATATTTTATCTTGCATGGCCTTACTCAATAACTCTTGCAGTAAATGAAAACTGTAATACCAATGATTCTAAAAGTAAAATTAATTTGAGTAACGAAAGGGCTGCTCACACCTGAAACTAAAATAACCTACAACAAGAACCCTGAAAGCTACATGCACACTCCAATGGGAAAGTTCAAGCATTAAATACAGGTAAAAGATTACTGAGAAATAAAGAAAAGCATGTGAAATACAAGAAAACATTTCAGAAGAGGCAGATGAACTATTAAGCACCGCACTGAAACAAACAAAAACGCCCAAACGAACAATTCAACCACAGTCTGCTGGGGACAGCTGAAATGGCTCTGAGATTCTCTCTATTTTTGTTTCATGACCTCCTAATGCTCATGGCTCAATACATGCCTCTCACTCATAGCTATAAGCACTGCATTGTGTTCAACGCACCCAAAAACCCCCAGTATTCCCCCCCATAGCTGTCATGCAGTTTAACCTGTATAGCTGTCAGTGGTTCAGGTAAGACCCACACCAAAACCATCAGATCTTTGAAAATGGGACAAGGAAAAATCACAAGTTAGCGGGACAAAATTGCTTTTTGCTCTCTTACCCACCACAAACCACAATTTATTTCATTTAATCTCAGTAAGAGGCCACCTCTTCCTCTTCCCTAGGTGGAGCTGCAGTTTGTTAGGTAGCTGGCACTATCAACAGTAAATGCAGAATGCTGGAGAAAGGGTCATGTGGAAGTCCAGCAGGAGGAAATGACCCTATAACCCATCTCCTGCCTCATTTCCACATTGTGACAATTGTGCCCTGACATCTTTCAGACAGCAGAGACTCTCTTCGAGTCCACATGATGAAGCATAATCAGGGAAGAGAAGGACAAGAAATTGAGGGGCAAGAATCAGGTTCATGCCTGCCCTTAGTGAGATTTAGGGGGCCTATGCACACACAAACAGGCAAGAACATCACTGCCAAGCCTGTCCATCCCAGCAGGGCACACAGGAGCTACATCAGACAAGGCCACACATCACCAGGGTGATGCTGTGAGCTACAGATCTGTCACTGTGGTGTTTACAAGAATGGGCTTACAGCCAGAGGGCACGCAGGGTCATTTGGAAAGTTAGGGCAGCTGGTCCAACTGAGATGGCAGGAGACTTTCTTCACATCCTCTACAAACAACTGGCAGCTGCTTGTGAAATTCACATGCGATTTTTTTACTGGGCAGAACTGCTGGTGCCACGCTTTTGCCCTGCACTCTGGCTGAGAAGCTGTGTTAGGTAAGTGGTATTTCAGAGGCTCCTCCACACCCTTGTCCTTGTTGATGCTGATCTGGAGCAAGAACCTGCTCACACTGCAGTCCATGGGTGCTCTCTCAGATGGAAGACCTAAGAGTCATCCCTTCCTGACCTAAATCCCCCCAAATGCCAGGGCAGCAAACTGCTCAGAAGTCACCCTCTGTACAGAGAAAGGGAGATGTAGGGGGCTGTACCAACACATGCTCCGGGTTTGGAAGGACTGCCCTTTTCCAGGAGGGAATAGATCTGGAATGCCCATCCCAACTGGGTATATCATGAGTGAAATCTGCCCTACTAAACACTGGGGTTAGGGACCTCTGCAAGATGAATTAATTTTCTTCAGCTTCCTGACCCTGAATTCCCTAGCACAGATTCCCTCGGCCACTTCCCTACTGCTGGTTGTAAAGCTGTGCACACTCACATCCTCCCCTCAAACGTGTGGCAAAAGCAGGAAAAGTGTTCTCAAACCTCATGTTTTCTGCTACAACTAATGCCAAAGAAGCAAGGCAAGAAAAGTGACAGCTGCTCTGCAGCCTGCTGAATACAACTTCTTGCAGCCATGTGTAGAAGATGACACTTTAGGAGCAGGCAGGAGCTGTGCTGGAACACCCCTGGCAAGCCAGGATTAGGCAGAAAGAACTCAACCTGATGGTTTCAACCTACTGAACACAGAACTCTGATGGTTCAAGGAAAATGGTTAATCCGGATCCTGGGTGCTCCTACAGCACCCCCGGTGCAAAACCTAAGAATTAGGAATGAAACATAGTATGTGAAGTAATAAACAGCACACATTTGCTCTGTCACATTGTGCCCCAAAACTCCCATTCATTACAGAAGGATACAGTGATGTAAAAATATGCAACTTTCAAGACAACAAAGTAACCTGTGCTGTTTTGCTAAGTTTGACACACTAAGAATTAAGGTTTTTTAAAATAAACTTTCCTCTCAGATCTTTGCCTGTGTCTTCAAAGACTTCATCTACTGAGCTAGCTCACAGAGAAAGCGTGCTACAGATCCCCAGTGACCCAGATAGCAGCTGCATTCCAAATCCTCAGCCTGCCTTTTTCCCAGCCTGACAGTAATTCAGTGAATGTTTTTACATAGCAATTGGCCTTTGATGGTGCACCTTCTGCCAGTAGACTGACAAGAGGCAAACTTTAGCAAAACAAATAAGAACTGCAAAAACTACCACCTTGCAATAGGTAGCTTCCTGCCATTATTAATCCCTTGTTTCCTGCCACTCCTGACCATGTAACCATGGGCCCTGGTGCCAGGAATGTCTCTCTCAGTTCTTTACAACGAAAGCTACTATCAAGGCAAGTTTCATGAAACCAAGCTTTCTGAAGTATAGAGCATGATGCTGTATAATGTAGTACAGTCTTCAATGAAAGCAAGCTTTCAGCTCAGGAGAGGTGTCTCACTCTTCAGAACTCCTCAGTACCCCTGTGTTTATGCAGATTCTCTTCTTGAGGGGAAAAAAAAATAAAAAAGAAGTAGTACATATTTTTTTAATGTGTGCTTTACCATGAAAAACACCAAACTCCTCTTTTTTTCTGTATTAGTAACTGAGTGACCTATATCCTAGAGCACATGCATCTGAATGTTTCATTTTCCTTATTCATTCACATTTCAAACTGCAGATGCTTTATCCCCTATCAGTGTCCCAATGCCTTCACTGATATTTTGTTACATTACTACATCTTAGAACAGCACAGAAAGTTCAGACACCTAGGAACATCATCTCCAACAAATGAGGATGTGTCTGTCTCTTTCATTCTTTCTCACCTAGCTGAGAAGCCATTATTGCAAACACCAGAGGCTGGGAATCCTGAGAAAAAGGAACAGCAAATCAAAGGCCATTTTCTGAGCTTCTTTCTATAGGTGGAGTTTGCTTTTTGCTGGGGTGTGCATGTAGCACTTCTGACTTGCAAATAAACCATTTCCCTGACACCAGTTATATTCCAGTATCTACAGGGTAAGAGGGTTGTGTTGCTGCTCGTGTAAAACAAACAATGCCAGTTCTGATCAGAGGTCTCTACTTAGACAGCCCTGGCTTCTTGAGCAGGAACTGTATCCTACATAATCACTAAGCCATGAAAATGACTGCATTTCCTTCCTTACTAGAATGCTAAAGAATCTCCCACACAGCTTTTAATTCCTCACTCATTTTCTTGTGGTATCTGACTGCAACAAAAGCTCTAAAACAAAACTGGATTTATTGCTGCCCTACTAATCCCCGGTCCAGGGACTTTGGAGACAGTGAGCCATAAAGTGTTGCTTCCAGTGACAAAGAAGCCAGTCACACTACACCAGGGGGTTTTTAAACTGCATTACTAGGTATTATTGCTCAAATTCAAACTCAGACAAACATTACAAGGTATCAGAACCAAATGCTACTCTAAATACCTAAGTATGAACTACACATCAATATACAAGTCATTAGGAAAAATATTCTACAGCAAGAAACACGGAACACCACGATTAAAAAAGCACTAAGTCACACATGTTGTTTTGGACAAATATTTCCCTTTAAGTATCTCAAGTAAAAAGGAAGCATGAGAAAGTTTCCTCCTTCTGGGATGATCAGGAAAAAGAAGACAACACACAAAAGAGTTCAGAAAACTCTGAACCAGAAATTATTTGTCAACACAGCTTCACATTAGGCAGCCACTCAGCATCACATGCAGGCAGACAGTGCTGAGAAATGGGCTCAGAATCAAATTCCACAGGCAGCATCCAAGCAGGGGATTTGTCTCCAGCAGGTAAAAAAAAGTAACCTCTAATTTTCTTCTGGGTTTGTCAACAATCGCATATTTATCTCATCTGTCTCAACAAACAGGGGTTTGTGTATTAGCAAATAAATACACATAGCAATTCCAAATCCTCCCTCTCCTTTGTTCAGCACCACTGATAGCTGCCACAGCTTTTGAATTTCACCCTACAGAGGCAAGCTAATCTCCCTATCACATGAAAAGTCATCTGCCTTAAAAAAAAACAAAACATATATATACACACAAACACACACATATATATATATACACACACCAAACCAAAATAAACTTATTTTTCCCTGAATTCTGGAATAAGAGGCAGATTGGGCATGGTCTCTAACAAATAAAAGGGCAAAGGTGGTTTTTTTCATGCTGAGATTTGAAAAGCTACAGGGGCTACCCATACTTTAAAGTAACACCTATTTTAAAACATCCTTCAAGTCTAATTTAATGTCTCAACATGGTAAAAAAACCCCAACATGAAGATGCTCTATGTCACCCTGTGTAAAGTGACAGTTCCCACTGACACAGCTGCTTTTTCTGCAGGAGCATGTTGCTCATTCAGAACATGTCAGACCTGCCACAGAGCTGATACAGATAACTATCACTTATTCAATTAGTGGTCTCTGCTCTATTTATAGCACAATATCTGCATTATAAAGAGAATAATGACATGGATGGAGATATCAGAGTATCCCAAGTTTTACGAACATTTAAGAACCTAACTCTCAGCTCCTAGAAAGAATGCACCTCAATAAAGATAAAGAGCAGGGAACATGGAAAACAAAACCAGATTTGCCTGGATCAGAGCCAGGACTATAATTCACTGAATTCTGTGCTCAAGCCTGCTGACCTCAATGATGAATATCTGAAGCACCCAGCAGCTTCTCTTCAATTGCTGCTGCACACCAGAGCCCAGATTTCCAAACTGACACATGGAAAATGCAAAAAACCCCACTATGAATAAGGAAGAACCAAGGCAGGGTCTCCCCTCCAGCAATCATCACCCTAACCAGAGAGGCCTGTCTCTCTCGCTCTCCCATTTTTTTATTTCCTTCTTTAATTTGGAAGAATGCCTGTATCTGTGAGATGAGTCAGAATAACTCCATGAACTGGGTTCCTCTTGTATGTCTTCTCTGCTTTGGTATAGAATTCACTTATTCCTCTTGGCAGTGGTGAGTTTGCTGTTGTTTTTAGGGGAAGAGAAAGAGATGAACAAAAACCCCTTCTCGGTCATGACGTGCCACTAGCATGTCAGCACAGAGTGTGCACCCCAGACACTGCACACAGCTGTGCTGACTTCAGCATCTCTCCTCAGCCAGCACAACAATGACACTGGCAGGAGTCAGTTAATCCAGGAGGGAATTGATCTGTGACACGGTGTAACGAGCTTGGACAGAACAGGGCCATCCAAACAGGAACAAATGTCAGTGGCAGCAGGCTGGGAACTCCAACCCCAGCTTGGTGCCCTCCCGAGCCAGGGAGGACAAATCTCCTTTGCTGTAGCAGCACTGGGTCACAAACACCCTGCACAAATCCAAATTCAGCCAGAAGGCAGTGCCTGCCTGGCAGTCCCCAGTGCAGGATTTGCAGCTGCCTCTTCAGAGCCTTGCCCTGAGGAATTGCCCTGCTGGAAAGGCAGCAGCTATTTATCCTGCCTATCTCTGTCAGCTGTAAACCGTCAGATGATAATTTAACATAAAAAGACATTACTATCCATTATTTGTACATCTGGAGTCACGTTCTCCTTCTAAAAAAATGTCTAAAATGTCAATAAAGCAAAAATTACCTATGTGCTTTACTGAAATACCACACAAAAAACCCCCAAAGTGCTTAGCAGCTTCTTCAGAATAATAAAAGTTTCACAGCAGTAATTAGCTTATCTTTTTCCAAGTCTACCATTGGCTTTTTTCAGTTTTTATAAAAGAAAAAATTAATGAAGATCATTTGGAAATCCAGCCAATAAGTGAAATAAATCTTTAGCTACATTAAGCCTAACATAAACAAATGCTGACAGCTGACTCGAATGATAATTTTTAATATTAATAAATTGAGAGGGATCATGAAAGCTGTGGACTAGAAGACACTTTCTGGACTCTCATACCTCAGAACCTATGATGCCAAATGAGCAAATAAAAGAAAGCAGCAAGAGCTGGGCAGATGGGTCTGCAACATTAACAGGAAGCCAACAGAACAGGGATCAAAATGTTAGACACCAACAAAGACCTTGGCCAGGGCTGAAGGAGATAAGGTAACAGAGCTTCTTGAAAAGAAATCAATACCTGAAACCAAAGAGGATCATTGAATTGGAAAAACTGCCTTTTTTTTTTTTTTTTTTTTTTTTTTGCCACTCAATTTTTAATGAGCAAAGTGTTCACTGCCCAAGTCAGAAATGCTGCCAATGCCTTTTAAGTGGTGTTTGCTGGTGATTTATGGCATATTCTACTGAAAGTATGATAAGAAGCAAACTAATGAAAAATCATCATCAGTGAAAATGGAAAAAACAAGGACCAAGATGTTCATCAAATTCTTTTCTTCAAAATGCTACAATTTTATTGTTCGGAAAATAATTAAAAAAACAAACAAACAAACAAACAAACCCAGCACACACAAAAAAGACCTGAAGAGCAAATAAAGGCATTTGAAGAGTATATAAGAAAAAATTTAAGACTCTGTTCATTTTCTATAAAATCTAGTTACTTGCCCTACACCTTAAAGAAGCTGCAAGCAAATACTGCAATTTAATGTCTTTGCTTATATTTCCTAATTAACAAATATACTTCAGCAGCTTTGCAAATTAGCTTCGATTCAGGAAAATATAAACCATCTGCCTAAAGCTAAGCACATTTTATACCTTCCTGAAGTCAACTGGGAACAGAAGCATGCCTAGATGCTAAAAATGAAACATATGCTCCAGTGATATGCCAAAATGGAGCCTTGGTGTTAAAAGGTCTTAATTCATGTTTGAAACCATCTTGAAATTCTTTGCTGGAAGGCAGCACGTCAAAAAAAAAACACTGGGTTTATCCTCATTTAAGCCACTAAACTCCAGACTATACATTTTTATTTTTTTTAAACCAGACGACAGCGCACACACCTCATCATTCACTCTGGTTCTGCAAAGGGGCACCCTCAAACATTTGACTGCAAAACTAAGGCCTGAAGCTGAAATAAGCACATTATTTTCGTGGTCTTGGGTAAGCATCTGCAGAGGGGCTGCAAAAACTAACGAGCTCAGCAGCCCCATCACTCGTTTGACAGGCTCAAGATGCTGGCACACGTTATCAGCTGGTTTATTTTTAAAGTGATACAGATAGACGCAGAAATAAACAAGTAAATCATACGTCTATGATATTTATACATACACCCATATTCTCTGCGATCCCCGTGTGGCGATTCCTGCCACCCAAGAGGAATCCTTGGAGCCCCGCTAGCCAAGGCCAGGCTCCGCTCGCCCGTGCGGTCAGTGCGCGCTCCGGCCAAGCCGCAGGCAGGGAAGGAAGGTGTGCGCAGGGAGGGAAGGTGGCCGCAGGGAGGGGTCCGTACCTGATGCCGCGGCGGGGGCGGCCCCGGGCAGCGCCGCTCGCTGCGGCTGCGGGCGGGCGGCGGCGGCCGCTGCGGGAGGAAGCGGCCGCTCCATGGTCAGCAGCAGAAGCAGCAGCAGCGGCGGCAGCAGCGCGGAGAGGCGCCCGCAGGTGCCCGGCATGGCGAGCAGCCCGAGGGCAGCGGAGGCATATTGCGGGAGGCCGGCCCCGCGCTCCGCACCGGGGCCCTGCCGGCGGCTCCGCGGAGGCAGTGCCCGCCCGCCCACAGACGTGCCGGGGCGGGGCTGGAGCGGGGCCGGGCCTGGGCCGGGGCCACCTCCCCCGAGTGCCGGGCCCATCGCCCCTCTGAGGGAGCAGCCCTCGCATCGCCCCCCGCTCTGGGTGGCGGCAGTGCCCGAGCGCCTCACGGGGCCGCGCTGCCCGGGCAGCCCGCAATCAGAGATCCAGACATCCACCGCGCTGGGAAAGATCCTCGAGGGCTTTCCTTCTGATGTCTAGTCCCCCTTTCTGTGGGAAACACTGCCTAATAGCCAACCTAAACCTCTCGTCCTGTCGCTGGTCGCTCCGGAGTAGAGCCCGACCACCATCTGGCTGCTCCTTCCTTTCAGGGAATTGTGGAGAGCCATAAGGTCTCCCCTGGGCCGTCTTTTCTCCAGAATAAACACCCTCAGATGCTCCTCATCACACTTGTGCTCCAAACACTTCACCAGGTCTGCTCCCTTCTCTCCCCTCACTAACACAGGTACACGCATTCCAATTTTACTTAAATGTGCATCCTTATCTGTAAAAAATATGTTCAGGAGAGCTTAAAATTTTTATTCTCTATATTGTTGATTGGCATAATGTTGGATATCAGGAGCTGCTGATAGGAATAACCATGCACTTAGGGCAGAAAGATATCTGTGTGTAGGATAAAGGCTTTAGGGGCTTTTTCGTGTCAGTTTAGGGGCTGTCACAGTGACTGGAGGACATGGCTGATGAGGAGGGGCTGAGGGAGCTGAGTGTATCCACACAGCCAGGCTGGGTTCATGGAAAAAACACTGCAGCTGTTTTCAGCAGGTAAGGCTGGAAAAAAACCCCAAACCTGGGGAAAGGCAGCACATCCCGACAAACCAGACCCAGCCAGCTGCATGCCTGAGAGCTGAGCACGCCCTGGGATTACCCCGCAGGGATCTCTGAGCTGAGCACACCCTGGCAGGGACCCACACTGGTGGGATGAACATGTCCCTGCCGTGATTTCAGCGAGGCAAACATCCCATTCACAGTGAGCACTTATAAAACAGGCTAATACCAAATTTTCTGTGTGTGTTGAAATAGTGAAATAGAGACTCCTCTGGAAAGTATAAAATTACTTGAATTGCCTTTTAACAAAACATCGATCGGTCAAACAAAAGGTTTATTTTAGACACTATAACATGCTAGGCCAAATCCTGTAGTTCTCAGAGTGGAGAAAATTTCTTCATTGAAAATGAAACAGAGGAATAGCCACAAATTATAGCAGGGTATAAATTTACCCATCCTGAAAGGAAGAACTGACTGGTTACTGTGCATATTTTTAACATATCTCTTTTAAATCTGAAGGAAATCTAATATATTTTTCCTTATGCCTCCATGTCATACAATACCATACAATGTAATTAATTCACTGCCATTAACAATGGGTTTGACAGAGAAAACACAATTTTCTTTTATTGCAGTTGCTGATAGTTCATTGGCACCATTTTGGAACAGTAACTGCTTGCAGGATAATGCTGCAGTGGGAGATGCACATCCTCCTCAGCAGGTACTTCTCAATACTATTCTTTATTGTCAATCTCTTTTTTTCTTCATCAGCACCAAAAACCTTTGCCATGAAAACCTGATTTCATTTAACAGGATCTTTCTTGAAAGAAAGCAAAGGACCACAAAAAACATACAAACAAAACAATCATTGAATGTGAAACTCCTCCAGGAGCTCATAAAGAAAAGAAAAAAATCTCTTTTTAGTTTAGTAGACATGCTCAGTGCCTATTTGCTTAATTAACATCCTCTCATCCAGCTTCCTATTTCAACCTTTTATGTGGGCACTGTGAAGGAAAAGTGGCTGTTCCTGCACAGCCACTCTCAGAACTGAATTAATTTCAGATTCCCTGCAACCGTGTGTGGTCCCAGGTGGAAGAAAGGGCCCTACAGAAAACTTGCTGCTTGCTGTGCGCTGCCTTTGTTCAGGAATTTGTCTGGTGACTGAGAGGTGTGGCATTGAGAAAAGGTGGATCACAAATTAATTTCCAAATGTTTGCAGACATGAGCTTTTAGCAGGATATGAATTATTTGGAGAGGAATAGTTGGAGTTGAACTAACTTACCAGCTGGAACATTTTAAATTAATGTTGATGATATGAATATGCACAATTATTAATTTATAAATTCAGGGGGAAAAAAGTCTGTAAAATGTGTGATAAAAGCTCTCTTGAAAATGGCTTCAAAAGGAGAATAACGTGGAAATTGCCTGTATTACATTTAGAAGAATTACTAAGAAAAATTAGGGTACACAATAACATTCATTTCAGCAAAAATATAATGACAATCAGGACTGTCTTCTTAAATAAGTTTTCTTTGAAGACATGAAGCTTCGTAGTAATTTATTTCAGCTACCTGAATATTTTCTTGAGGACCTGTGTCCAGCAGTAACTCCTGCATTCTTTTCAAACTCCAAACAAATTACAGCCATTGTCATCAACCACTGAACATGGCATCTGCTATTCTTCCAGGGCTGAAAATGTGTGCACAAACAACACAGAAATGTCAATCTATATGGACTCTGCAAAACTCTCTAAAGCAGTACAACACAGGCCTGGCCCGCGTGTGAAATTACAAACACCAGTAATGGGGTATTTTACTGTTAATATTCTTCTATTTCTTACATGTGCAAGGTCTGTGTTGTACTTTTGTGTCCTTGTCAAGACGGGTAATAATTCAGCACCAAACTTTCAGAAGGTTCATCAGGAAGATGCTGTAGAACACATTGATTGTGAAAAACCTTGTGTGAAGATGGGCTGCTGACAGCACTATCCCTAATTATTTATGTATATCAGACAATATATTGATGAGAAGTTCCTATAAAGATTTTTTTCAAAGTATTTCCAATTGTTCACCATGTTCTTGAGAATGCCTGAATTGGCTGTTTAAAAATATTAATTTTCTAATATGTAATAAAGTATTAATGTATTAACAACTCATTTACAATCTAACTAATGATCAAAGCACACAATAAATTGTCATTCAGGTGTGCAAAGAGTGAAAAAGTCCAGCAGCATAGCTCCAGTATTCTCTTTATGTTAACAAATTCTCTACTAGCAAGTCAGGGAACTCACTAAGTTGGAGTTTTTCTAAAGTGTTCACAAGCACTAACATTTACTTCTCACTGTTTTATCAATAAAACACACAACTCTGCCTTTATTGTGTCACAAAATATTACTGTCACCCCACTCACATAGGTGAGTATGACTGGTAATCAGGAAAAATGTAACACTGAGATAAAATTAGACTAATAATACAACAAGAAAAGAAACTCCAGCTCTCTGAGAATTTCCATAACCTGAGGACAAGATCTCACCATTTTCTATGGCAATGTGGTACCTATAGAGTCTAAAATATTTAGTTTTCTGGTGATAGAATATAGTTTATGGCTACAGTTTCTTGCTTGTGATTACAGATTTTTTTTGACTCAAGGTGTCACTTGAAGGGCAAACATAAAAGTTGTGTAAATGTAACCTTTTTGAATTTAGTACATAATTGTGGAGTACAAACATATACTATGAAATATTTTCTGGTGAATTGAATGCATTAAAAAAATACACCTAAGGAAAAAAAAAAAAAAAAAAACAGAACAAAAACACACCTACAGCAGAATTTCTGTTGATTAAGAGGTATTTTATTCCAAAATTCTAAATACCAGAATCAAATCAATACTTATATTTTTCAATTTACCCAATCATAGTATTTTGAAATTGTATATATACATAGAAAAATACAACCTAATAAAAACACTCAAATTTGCATTAGGATGAAAAGAATGAGTTAAAAAGCAAACCATAGCTTTAATAGCTATATATTTCATACCAGTACAAAATTACTGTGCCACAATACCCACTTCTCTGCACAATTTATAATTTAATACAAAATAAGGTGACTTCAAATGTACATTGCTCTCCTTAAATGTACCGAAGATCTTTGAAACAAGTTCATAGTAACTGAAAATATTCCCATTTATGCTGCAAGTATTTACTGCATGACAAAGAAACATAAAATGCAACACTCTTGTTACTATGTTAATTTTCTGCTTGTGCAAATAATGCTCTACTGATTTAATGCACGAGCAAATGAAAAAAAAAGGCAAAAAAATCCATTACAAAGAAGTAATATGTTACAATTTCAGCATATTTGTATCATAGTAAATACAGGTTTCCTTCATGAACTAGAAAAGCAAAACCTGGAAAAGTTTTTCGAAGATGTAAATGCTACATGAAATCTTCCATTACTTTGCAAAAGCCAAGGGTCAAGTTATTCACCTTTAATGCAGCATATCTGGAGAAAGTCATTGCATAAAAGGTTAGATTTCTTGTGTTATGTCAAAACTCTACACATTGGGAAAAAACTGACCTAAATACCACCATTACATGAAATAGTAGTACTACAGACTCAAACTTTCTAGTCAAATTTTCCACAGTGGACTTAAGGAAGGTGGTACCAGTTCTCAAGAATAGGAGTTAGTACTGGACTAGTTAGTACTACACTTTAGAATATACATCAAGCTTCACCCAATGTGGGTGATCAGACTTGCATGATTCACCACTTCCAGTGAGCACGCTGGCTCTGTCGTGTCCTCACAAACTGTCCTCACAAATAATGTCTGCACAGAAAAGGAAACACCATGGCCCTTCTTGGGCTAACAAAACTTGAACTTGGCAATGAACCAGGTCAGACCATTCATATTGCACATGGGGGTTGGAGGCTAAAGATTCAGTACCTAAGAGTTCAGATCCCACTCACACCCACAGGAGTTACCTCAGCAATAACCATGATCCCAGCAATGGCATCTGGCTCATCTGGGCCCTGCCATTACCAGTTTTTATTTTTGGATTCCTGTTTTTCTTTAATAAAATACTTTTATTCCCCACCTCATTAACAGCCAGCAGCATTGAACACAAAGGATCACATTCAAAGGTTTCAATGTTAGTCTGGACCAAAGACAAAAACTGCCTTGGTTTTCACCTGCACTGCTGCTCTGTCACTGTTTGGGAGGGTGCAGGAAAAAAATACTGCAGGGCTCTGTCAGGGTAACCAACAACCAACCCAAATGCTGCAAAAATCTAAGTGATTCCTTCAAATCACCATGCTGATTACAGCTTAAGTATTTTAAAAATTCTCTTTAAAACTATTTAAGCATGGAAACAAGTTCAGAAACAACTAAATATTTGATACTATTGCTTGGAATAAATGTTTTATAAAGAAAGAGCACATCGTAGTAAACTTTAGAAAGTTTCCACAAGCATTATGTGATTTAGAGATCAATGTGTAAATTAAGATTTAAAACAGACAAAACCCTGATAACTTGGCAAACAATGTTGGCAAACTTGCTCAAAGATTTCAAATTATGTTGAAAAATATAGCCCATATTTGAATTTACAGTCATGCTTAAACAAAAGGTACTTCCACAATTTCATAGTTTCTTGAAAGACATGTAAACCTATAAATTAGGTTCCTTGCTTTACATTTTCTAAATATTGTCAAAAATAGTAATAGATAATATGCATTCTGTAATATAAATCACTTTTCAATGTTGATCATGAGATGCTGCATTAATTGCAAACTGGAGTACCTATATAATTTCATATTTCATTATAAAAGATACAGCTCTTTAAAAATGTTTTTATTGTCTAAATAATTACATAGCTGTTTATTTTATATTCATTAAAAATCTGCTCCTGAAACATAGCTCTCAAAAGAAGACTAATTCTCTGTTACTGTATTTGTATTTTTTAAATGCTTCCAGTATGCATCTTATGCATACAATTTTGACTGTAAGGCATTAATTTCATTCTGAAATACCTTTTCTAAAGTTTCTTTAACATCATTCTACAGAACTTGCTGTAAGAATACACCAATGCCTGTAAGTCAGCATGAAATTTATATTGTCACAAGTACATACATAATCCATACATTATTGCTGAATCTAGAATACACTATCAAAAGTTTCTCCCATTCAGGAAAATTTCCAGCTTGGAATCTCTGTGAAACACAAATGCTACTTTAAATTGGATTTGAGGTGTTACATCTATGCTCACTAAGTCACCTGTATACTCCATTTACATATGCTACTGTGTTCTTTTTAACCAAACTGTAAATTAATTGACATGGAAGAAGCAACTATTTGCTTTCATTCTCCAGTAGAAGGCAAGAAATAAAAAATCACTTAAATAAGTCTTACTTTATGTAACTTCTAAAATGGAAGATACTTTCCATAGCTACAGTAGTTGTACCAATAAAATGTACCTTCTTATCCTGAAAATCAGCAAAATGAGAGTTTCCAGTTGCCACAGCAAAATTAGGATGCAGTTAGCACTGATATCAGCAATGCTATGGGATCCCATCCATGTGAGCAGGAGGGACCTTGACCGTGCTGTTTTTAAATACTCTTTTTTCATCTCCTAATAATGCCTACACATGCAAGTAGTCTAAGAAATTTCAAGTCATCATGGAGTGTGCATGTAATGAAAGCACACATGTAGGAATTAGAGCTATAATCTGTCTGGCAACCTCTTAAACCTCTTACCCTACTAAGATTGAGACTGGGTAAAACCAATCTCCTTGCACATAAATAATCAGCTGATAAAGTGTGAGAATCACAAGCCCATGTAAGTAACTGAAAATGCTGTTCTATCAAAGTCACATTTTGAGGCCAGGATCAAAGCCTAACATTACTAGTAACAATAGTAGAAATAAAGACAAAAATAAAACATTGGCCACACTGAAGTCCTTGAAAGTTGAGTGAAAGCGGAACTGTGCCCTATACCCTTTCATGTAAACTAATTCTACCTAAACAAACTGTCTAAACCCAACCCATGTCAATGGATAAATATGCAAGTCTATATCTGGTGAACGTACTGGCCCCCCAGACTCTGCTGTCTTCCTTAAGGACTCAGATGCCATCATGGATCAGCAAGTAAGAATGGACTTAACAACAAAGCCATCGGTGGATTTTAAATCTCTGAAAGGATGCGGAAATAAGAGTTGAAACCACTGCCCATTTCAGAAAATTCCGGGTTTAGTGGGCACTGCTGTATTTATGGGGGAGATGCAGCTGTGAACAAAAACCCCAAGGTACAAAACCAAAGCAGAGTTTTAAGAGCTTGTCTACATAGAAATCCCACTGGTGTAAGCACAGTAGACATCTTCCTTTGTGTACCTGGCTGCACACAGGGAGTTTATGCTGCAATTTATTCCCTCTTTGGAAAAGAGAATAAACACATCTCATAGAAGGCACCTTAGTAGTGGTTTAAGTATTTCCACTTTAGATTCTATTCAACCTGTGGCTGCAAGCTCAACAACCTCCTGCTCTGCATTTACTTGTCTACTGAAATGCATAGACAATGCTCTTGTGTCAATCGGTGTAAGAAGTTTCCTTTTACTACACCAGTGGTGGGGGAATAAGCTGAGAGTGATGTAAACCCGTGGCTTTAAACCACTGACCTTTTAGTATGTTCAAAAAATAACAATGAATCAAAATACTTAGTGTCTTTTCTGGTAATGAAATGCATTGAACATAATGAAATGTCTTGTGCAAAGAAATGTCTTGTGCAATGAAATATGCAGTGACTGAAACAATGAATGAATCTAATGAAACAAGCCAATGAAGCAATGAATGAGTGAAATGAGACAAGCCAATTCCATCTTTACTTTTCGAACCCTTGTGCACTGCCAGTTCTTCCTTTTTTCCTTTGACCTCCTGGAGGTGAGGGAGGTTTGAGTGTGTACAAAGCATAGGTTTAATAAAGATCCATGGATGTGGCTGGCAGAAATCCTAGTCTACACAGACCCTGTGTCACTCCATCCTGCACCTGGCATGGTCAAACAGGGACAGTGAGGATTAACAGCTCCCTACAGTGCACCAGGTAACCCATCACACAGTGTCCCTCCAGTGTGCTGCTAGAAACTGAAATACAATCCCAGTAATGCACAGCCTTCACTTCAAACCCTGCAGAGGTTTGACATGTGGACATCAAGGGTTTTCTCAGACATGTCTGTTGGCAGCCTCAGCCCACCATCTTGTCCCTGGCAGTGCATGAGAGCATCCATGCTGCCAAGAGCTCTGTGGAACACCTGGATCCTGCACTGTGGAAATACACAGCAGAATCTTGGGATCTTGGCCTGAATCTTTTCCCCAAGTCCAACAGAAAGTACATCAGCTCCACATTTCTATCAGTCACCTGGTGTTTGAGGCTCAATCCCTGCAGTAAGAGACCCAGGACCTGGAGAACAGTATTTGTAAGGTCTAGAGGGAAACCACAAGACAGATGACTGAGTAGGCAGGGGAACAGGTGTGTAGAACAGGTATCAGATGTGAATTATTCCACTAATATTTCCTATTTCTTGAGCAGGAGAAAAAAAAACCATCATCAGAGCTAATGGGTAAAGAACATTCTGCAGTACTGTAAAACAAGCTACATTCATTTTTTTTGTGCAACTGACTTTCAAGAGCTAGGCAATGAAATGTAGTGTACTCCAGCAAAAACCAACCCAAACTAAACATGTAATGTAGCAAGCAGCTCTGGAGGCTGTTGGCTCCAAGAGCAAATGCAGAATCTGCGTAGCAATTCATGGAGAGTCAGTACATAAACCAGAAAAGATGATGTTTCCTGTACGCCAGTAAGCAAAATCCCAGCTCTGCTCTTGAGTTTGTCACACATGGTCAGTGCAGATGCATTAGTGGCAGGTAGGAACAGGATTAATACAGGAGGGAAGATTTAAGTGTATTGCCCTTGTGTTGCACGTGCTGATGCCTTCTGAGACCAGCAGCTCTGCAGTGGTGAGTGCTTGTTTATGAAGGGGGAAGCCAATAGTTGTAACCAAGATGTAGGCAAGTGTACATTTCAGAATGTCTTACAGATAAAACTCTGCTTAAGCTTCTGAAGTTCCTTCCCCATTCTCGTGTGGTTGCAGTTGCTCTCTTTCTTGTTCTTCTTGAGGCGGCCTCACACGTTTGAAAAAACCCATCTGTGATTCAGAGAACAATTAAGAAATCGCTTTGTGATTTACAAAACATATACACATCCTTTCCTTAATGATCAGATCTTAACTGATTAAGTGGTCTTTTCACTTCTACTCTCTTCCTTCATTTTTGACCTCCAAAGACATAAATATCAGTTGAAAAATTAAACTCAGTTCAGCACTATCACAGATATGCTCTTTTATTTATTCAGCTTCTTCCTGACAAAGCTGAAAAACTTTTACAGTTATTCCAAAAACTTAGCTAATTCAGATGATTAGGTGACCAAGGCATTTCTGCAAAGTGCTGGTACTATATGAAATAATTCATCACTAGTAGGGAAAAGCAAATGATACAAAATGCCCCAGACACAGTACTTACCCTGTACATGACAAACACTAGAACAGCCAGGAGCAGTAACCCTGCTAGGACAGCCAAAATTATAACCCACACTGGCACAGGCATGGGCTGTGGTTGAATGCCCCATGTGATATTTGTAGCAACCTGATAGAAAAACACAATAAATCACACTGCACCACACTGACATGCTGAGTTCATCCATGAAGTTTAAATCTTGCATACCTTTATCCTATCTTGATTATAATCTTAATCCAGTATAAATTATTTTTCTCTCCAGAATTAATCATAAACCATAGATTCTTGGTGACATAAAGACTTCACTGACCCAAATTTAATATGATTTTAAAATTAAATTATAAGAGGGAGTTGGGATTGTATTGCCTGGGTTTGTTTTTTGGCAATCAATGATAACAGAGCAACATGTCTTCTGTAATTCTTGACAATTTTCAGTAAAACTCTAGGAATCTGGAAATATTTTGGAATTAGAGAAAAATAATTAAGGACTTTTTTTTTTTCTTAAAAGGCAGTACTCTTTGAAACAAAAAATCAAGTCCACAAGGCTTGGGAGAGAAAAAAACCCATTTAATAACAGGCATTAGAAATCTTATTCAAAAATAAGTCAATCATAATGCTTTTGTATCTTTTCCTTAAGATCTCTTAATCCTATCATGCTAAACAAAATCTTTTCAATTTGCCAGCCCAAACAAGTGGCCTAGGTCGTCTTTTCTGTTTGCACCCTGTCTCCTTTCCCTTTGAAACCCCCTGAGGAATGGGTCTTTTTGTTCCACTCTCATACAGTACTTCATGTAATATAAGTTCATTATTCCAGCTGTAAGTGCTGCTACAGTTGAAAATGAATTTCAAGTAAAATATTTCTCTAACAATGGCATTAAGATGAACATAAGGACTGTTCATTTTTTTCACTTTCAAGCCACAAATATTGTCAACTCCAGTCTGTTTTCCCCTCAACTGAAATAAATACATGAAACAAATATCTGATAAAATCAAAATTATACCAAGCCATAAAAATGTTACTCAGCAATAACTATCTTTGCACTAATTTTTATATCATTGTATATGGTAACTCAAACTGGATGCAAATTACTTACTACTGTAGAATTGTGAATATCTTCAAATGAAAGGTTCTTATAAGGGAACTCTATGACACTGAAAGAAGCAGATGATTTGAGAGAGTAGGAATGATTCTGATTTTCTTTCTGTAAGAAAAAACAAAATTAGTATTGCATGTGGGTAGAAAAATCACTTTTAATGTTTCAGAAACAGTGACAGACAATCAGAATATTCACAGTCACTCACATTCATGAAAGTTTGGGTCCAAAGGCGTGATTTTAAATACAATATTGCACTCTTTCCCCTTTCCAGGTGACCAACTTGGCAGACAATCTTTAAGCAATCAGCATTTCCACAGCCCTGTGTATAAAAATAGGAAGGATATTCCAAGTATGAAAATATTTGAAATGGTGTTACTTCACTCATATACCTATACTGGCAAAGCACCATAAACTATTAAAAAACATGAAATAACCTCTAGTGTTGGATAATTCCTTGCAGTTTGCAGTTACAACGACAGTGATATGGTTATATGTTTATTTGCTATTATATATTATTTCCAGTCATGTTTAGAAAGGAAAAAATCTTTTTTAAGGACTTTTAAGAGCACAGGATGATAGGTGTGTTGTCAGCACCTCAGTGCTGAGACTCACCAAGGTGTGCACGTCCCCCTCTGCGGCAGCCAAATCCCTTCTGCTGATGCGGTGGCCACGATGGTCCTCCCTGCCAAGAGTTTCATTCCTCTCATCATCCTTGGAAGCAGAAATCTGGGATACACCAAGGCAACCCAAACAATGAGTTAGTTAATAGCAGGCTTCAAGTTTAAGGTAAACACCTAACTGCAAGGTTCTCTCTTTCTATCCTTGCTGTTCTTCAGCACCTGGCTGAAAAGAAATCATTGCAAATTGTAGAGCAGAAGCACGGGAACTTTGTATTTATACATTCACTGAAATTGCTTTTTGGTTATCAAAGATGTGCAAGTATTCTTCATTGTTCTATACAGTGAGTATCTTCCCTCAGTGTTTTTTTGCTCAAATTCTTCTTGAACTAACATGAATTTAACTAACTGAATTTTATTGCTTGTTCTAAACTGTCCTAGAAATCAACTCTCTACAATCAGTTAAACTAGCTGGGTGTTTTCTGGTGTTTCTTTGCCTAGTCTAGCTCAGGAAAAAGGAGTTTCTTCTGCTCTGTATATCCCATGTTTTGCAGGCAGTGATAGCTAACCCCTATTGTCCTTTCTGACCTTTGAATGAATAAATAAATTCATCCAAATTGGATTAATTTATCCAATAAGATAAATAGATAAATGTAATATTAAAAAAATAGCATTTTTTTTCCAAGAAACAAACCCCAGAAAATTTAGATAAACAGTGCAGAAGCTTATGATATGTTTTAGGTTTTACTTCCTGACCACATCCATTATAATTCTATTGCTTTGGTCTTAGAACTCATATAGAATAGTCTCAAAGTTAAAAAAAAAAATTAAAAAAAAGGGAGGAAAATTCCACAATAAAAACAAACAAGACAAATTGATCTCTGAGCTGACAATTTTGAGCTGCTGTTTACCTTTTATTTCACTTGCTACATACATTAGCCTACTGTGGAGAAGTGTAGACTTGTTCATCAGCCATGGATGAAAAATTATCTCAGTTTGTCATGTTCTCAGAGATTTGGCTATTTTGAGTATTTCCAAAACATTGATCACACTCAAAGGGAAAGTCCTGCTTACCTTAATTTTCAGTGGGTTGATTTCCATGTCAGAAGTGCAGTTCATGGGACCATCAATTTCATACTGCATAATATACAACAGCGTGTTGTTTTTATATTTGTAAGGCCACTGTAGAGTCATCATCACCTTGCTGAATGCACTTGGACCATTGTTTCTGAGCTGTTTATGAAAATATAATTTACAGATGTTAAAAAATAATGCTGCTTTCTCTGGTAATGTGCATATAGTTGTTACTTTATATACTGCCACTACCCCCACCCCAAACCACTTACGGCAACAGCATCAAAACTTCACTTAAAAGTTGTACAACGTTTTAACTAATATTATTCACAGAGCTGTCTTGGTAAGTTTTGCTTAATTAAATAATGTAGAATAAATCTGTAATAATTATTTTAAGGAATATTAAATACTTAAATTTTTTCACAGCAAAAGGCTTCAGAGTAGTGATTCAGAACAGAGTACAGTAATTTCAGGAT
>VRYO01002782.1:1248320-1274540 GCA_009812075.1 Sialia sialis | reverse complement strand
AATTTACAGTTATGAGCCATTTCCTGAGCTCACATTACTTCAAATGTTTTATTGAGATTTCAAAAGGCAATGAAATAAAATATGTGTACTTATGTGGGTAATCAGCCCCTGTTACACTAATTGCAGGCTTTCCAACCCGTCTTGGACATACCAGTTATTGGCCCAGCATTAAAAAAAAAACCTCTCCTTACATGCAAGACAAAAGAAAAAAATCATAATTGATCCCAGAGAAAAGCTACACTAAAAGATTTATTTTCATTTATGACAGAACCAAGTCACTGAAATCAGTAGTAATTCCACACCTCATAGATATGCTGAACTAGAGGCCCAATATCATCTTCTGTTTGGGGATTCTCCTTTGGCTGCCAGTTTGCAATAGGGAGGAATATGTGATCAGGGGACGACACACTAAAGAGCAGAGCAAAGGAGTTGTTATTAGCAAGTAGAACATCTAAAGAAAAAAAATCAACACCCTTAAAATGCAATCTCCACTTCTTCATCTTCTATATAACACCTGGAAGAACAGAAGTGGTTTGAATATTAAATGTTCCGTTCTGTTCTCTAGGTTAAAACAAGATTAAAGACACACATGGCATCCAAACAAAGCCAGTGTGAAATACTGTGATGATGAGAAATATTGGTGATGCAGAACCTCTGCAGTACAGTCCTAAGACTAACTCAGCCCTGAAACAGTGAAGACACCAATCTTGCTTTTCCAATGTGCCATCCCCCACCTCTCAGATACTGAACAAATTTGTCACAATAATGAATGTAATGGAAAATTTAAAAAAATATGACTCAGGAATCCAAATTAATTGGTTAAGCAAGAGCACTTTTAGGTGGGAAGTCGAGGTGATGGAGCAACCAAATCATTACAACATTAATACTATGCTTGAGACTGCAGAAAATGAGGACATTACAAACTTAAATTCTGTAGAATCTTCGACTTTGGTTTCAGGGCTTTTCAGATGAAACCCCAGTCAGTTTGTGGAAAAGAAGAATGACCTGCAGAAATGTAAAACTGTAAACAAGAGGGGTGATTTTTATTTATTCTAAAAATATCTCTAGTAATGGAGGCACAATATTCCTTTTTTTAATTAATTTTGTAGTTATTTAGAATTATTTAAGATCCAGAATTCCCAAAGCTGGCTAGAGAGAACCATATTCTCTCTATGATTAAAAATTCCCCAAACCTTTCTGAAAACATATGCAGACCTGAAAGGAAGTTCAGTGAATATAAGAAGCAAGTGTACAAAGCTCCTTAGAAGTGTTTATTAAAAAAAGTATTTCTTACCCTCTAATTTCAACAGCTGCTAAAATAGCAAGGTCAGCCTGATAATATGCTACTGGGCTCAGGTTGTCATACAGGTTGGAACTGCAGGGAAAATAAAATGCAAATTCTTAAATTAAATAAGCAATGCATTTAATAAAAAACTCTCCACACTTCAAAGTAATTGTATGTAACATCCTAGCATCACTCCTGAACCACTGTAGGAAAGCACAATTGCTTAAAGCTAAGGACCAGATTCCAGCAAGTTGTCATCCTCTGCACAGTTTGAGGAAGCCTCAGCAGGGAGAGGTTGATGAAGGACACAAAGTTGATGCTGACTCTGTTATACAGCTGTCACGTAAGAAAATACAGGGGTGCTCCCCCTCAAAATGGTGCTGAGAGCAGAATCTTGATCTCCTTTGACCCATCTGATTATTCTGTCTCCCTAACCAAATGCTTTCCTTTACAAAGACCTTCTTGAATCTTCTAATTATTCTTCACTGCTGCTGTAATCTACAACACATGCAAACAGTGCTTTCCTCCTACCCTGTGAATACCTCACTGTTTTAGAGACTAGACCTGATTTGCTAGGAGCTGAGCCAGCATTGGAAATCTAGCTTTGGGAGTTTTAAAACAAGCACTGTGATCCTTAAAACCTCTCCGAGATAATCCCTTAGTAATGCCTGTCCCTAGAAACTGTGATTATTGTTTTCCATTGCACCACACTTCACCCTTTTTGCATCCACAAGTCATGGAAGGAATTTGCTTCCTTTAAAGGCCCAAAACACCACAAAACTTCCCTTCTCTCCCACCAGGAGACAAGTATGACTGGAGGAACCTCACTGACTGCTCCTGCTCCAGTGACAGTGTCAGGTGGCTGCTTTTAGCCTAAGAAAGGTGACAGACACCCCAGAATAGATCACTTCCTGCAAAGAACATTCACATGCCACTGGCACTCCTTACCAGCTGGAGAAGGGGAAAAACTGAACAGAGCAACGGGAGATCAAAGAGGTATTTCATGTGCAAAGGCCTTTGACTGGTATGGCAAACCACTCTTATCATTAAAATAGAATGGCAACTTTAATCTTTCCTAACTCCCAGAGATGACAAATGCATATGTGGATGAGATTAATTTATTGGCTACATTAAAAAAAAAAAAAAAAGGCCTTTAAATAGAAAAAGAAAAAAAGTGCTTTTGGTTACCATTGGGAAAAAAAACAAAACAGCTGTATTCATACTGTCCATTAAGAACAACATAGAACTGCACTGGGTAAAGACATTGACCTTAAATATCATCTCCAGAAGTTACAAATTCAGATTTTTATATGACAGTGCTGTGCTCATTTGATCATTAACAGGAACACTACTGTTTTGTTCCATTTAATTTTCAGGCTCTTTCAGGCTGGCTGCTGTGATGGTTCACTGCATGTTGCTTCTGCTCAGACTACCCCATACACTGCCTGCCCTGAAAGACTCTCCTCCTCTAAATACATAAAATTCTGGCTTTACATCAGAAGGAATTCAGAGTTCAAGCATTACCTTTAAAAGAGGGTTATAAACCCAAAATCATTCTGTGGCACCACAAATGCCAGCAGAGCACAGTGATATGCATGTACAAATATTCTTACTTTTTCCCTCTATTTTAGGAAACCTAATTCAGTGTGTTTATTTTTCAAGCCATTATGAGGCTAAGACAAGAGAATTAGGCCAGAGTGATACAGAGTGATTTACTGTGTGTGTCTTCTCCCAGGTGAGGTACACACTCAGAGATCTCCATACCTCCGGATTTGCAAGTCAAACTTGACAGAGGTGTCCATCTCAGACTGCTGGTGCACGCTGAAACGCAGGCCAGCTAAGAGCTGAGGGAAAAATCACCGTGGGTCAGTTGGAGGCACAATAAAACACACAATAAAAACTTCTCAATGCTACTGGACTACAGTGAAATTGCTTGAGACTCTGGTGATGAGAGAATACACACAGAGTTGGCAAATTAAATTGTCCAGTTTACCTAGACTGGAAATAAACTACCCTTTCAGACTACAGCCAAGGCATCACTAAAATACAAAATAAGGATTGCATCATGCTGCCCAACTTTACTTCTGCTATTTCTACACATAACTTAGCCTTCCCAAAAAGTATTTGTAATCTAAAGTTGCAAAAAGTATTGTAATCTAAAGAGCAGGGAACACATTAAAGATTAAAATTATTTCCCAAGGTTTGGTATAAGTCAATTCATATTCACTTTAACATTTGGGCAGTTCAGCTTGATACACTTCAACAGACTTTGGAAATAACATTTATTTGTCTGTACAAGATGGCTCTTGGAAAAAAAGCATCATGGTATTGTTATAGTTGTGACTGAGTTTCACTTCATTTCTACATACCACCTTAAAATCTGCCTAGTCTCGCAAATAATTTTTTAATTCTTCCAATTTCAGCTACATTTGATGAAATTGTAGAGGTTTCAACTAGACAAAACTCCGTCCTTCCTCATAAGTAGACAGAAAAGAGATGAATTAAGAGAAAGAATTGTTGTGGGCTAGCTCTTGATTATATCCTAAAAATACATATCAGATAAATATAAAAAATTCATGAGGGAACAAAGTCCATTAATTCCACTATTTAATGAACAACTCATTTTGAGTTGCATCATAAAACTCATGAACACTCCTTTCAGCCTTTAATTGAGCTGAAAACTTGAAACCAACTACTGCTGTGCTAGCCAAACGTGGGCAGCTAAATGTCAGATCTAATCTTAAATTCCTGTAAGAAAGCTTCTTGCCCAAACACTACTGTGATAAAAGAAAATGCCACCTGCCCTCCTGGGTGAGCTACCAGGCACCTGCTGGAACAAACCTTACCTTAGTTCCTGCTTTCATGGGATTGCCCAGGTCACAAACTACCATGCGAGTCTGATTCTCTGTTTTAAAAGCACATGACAGTCTGGCCAAAGCCTGCAATAAACCAGAAAGACAGACTAAGGAATGTCATTCTTTACATCTGAACACCTGGATGAAAGCCTGGAGAGAAGTCCTAGATATGCTGTATTCATTTTCATATAATTTCTCAGCTATAACACAGTCAAATACTAAAACAAAATAAAATCTTCGTTCAGAAGTCTCCAAGGACACAAATGTTTTTGACCTAAGACAGACCTGTTTTCAAGGTTATAATAGAGAGGGGCTTTGAAAAAACTAATCACTTTTTCAATGCTTTCTTTGCTCTAAGGCTGAAATAATAGAAGCCACTACAGATTTCTACAGCAGCACCTGAAATATGACTTCCCAAAAGCAGCTGGAATTTTACCTCGTTGTTACGAACAACTCCAATGAAATCTGCTTGGGGTGGAACAACAACAAAGAGTTCTGCTTCATAGGCTCCCTCTCCCTGGTTCTGAGCACTGACAATGAGGGTCAAGGGATTGTCATCACCAATATAGATCTGCTTCTGATCACTACAAGAAAATAGAGTAAAAATGAGCTCTGCGTTCGGGTTTTAAATTGCATTGAAGTGGCTGAACTTAGAGAAACGAGATATTCTGAAATTTCACAGAGACATTGGAGAAATCTAGAGGCAGTACCCTTGCTTCAGGAGTGTCAGGAGAGCCCTGAGGTACTTTTCAAATACCCTATGTCTATAATGGAGCAAGCATTACATGTTCTTTTGTAAGAACCTATTCCTGTAAAATGCACCACAAAACAAAAAAACACAGACACTCTTTTCTCACAAGGAACAAACAGCTATGAGCAGTTAAATCCCTGTGTACATTTTGAATAACAGGCCCAATTTGCAGAGGTACAAGCACATATTTATAATAAAAGTCAAGGGAAGGCTCAACTACACAGAAAAGAGCCGAGACCTCTGCAATACCTTTGGTTCCAGATACAAAGAGACTATCTTGGCAAACAAGGTATTTTCATTTCACCAGCTACAAGCAAACATCAGGGTATCTGCACTGATGTAAAATATTACTGAAGTGTTTGCATGAACTAGTGCTTGTGAAGTGTCCCATCTGCATACAACGTGCATATGCTATAATGTATTAAAAAACAGATTATGAGACAATACAGTAAAAGAGATTTTAGGCCACACAAACTACAAAAAGCTCAGACTCATGAACAAATTACCACTGAAAACTGGTTTCTTTTTCCAGATTTGATAAAAGATACTACCAATATCAGCATTTTTTTTTCATACATATGATGAGAGAGCCCTACTCCTCCCCTTGCTGGATAAAATCACATTTTCATGTGTCTCTCTAATATTAAACAACAGAACAATAGCAGCTAGCAGTGGTTTATTCTCTCTCTTAGCAAATAAATAAATAAATATGGCGTACTTAGAGTGGAGGTTGGGGTGGGAGTGGTGCATTACATGATAAAGACATTAGGTTACAAAGCAGAAAATAGGCTTCCTTTAAAGCATTTAAGCCTGAGTTTAGATTGCATACAATGAGGAGTCCTATTTATTTCAACACATTCCTTAAACAAAAGTGTTATCAGCTACTGAATTTTAGACTTCGAGTAGGGAAATTGCTTTTCCTTGTTGCATATTTGTCGTGTATTTACCTTTGTACTGACACCTCCAGCTTTGGTTTGCAGATATTATCATCCCCACAATCCAGCAGAATATGGGCCTATGCAAAAATCAAACACACATACTTGTAATGATTCCTTCATCTGTTCTAGTATACATTTTCAATAATACTGTTTCACTACCACATGAAAAAAATTTCTACATAGCTGGTTATGAAATGTTTTCATATCATTAGTCTCAGAAGAGAACAAATGAGCTTAGATATGTGAGGGACAGTGTGCCTTGTCCTGCCCTACTGCAATTTCAGGGTTGATGTTTACACCTTAATCTGTTCATACTTTGAATAATCTCTTCATATTAAATTGCATCTTCATTATCCTTTTTACAAACAAGTGTAAAGATTTGTAACAAGGGCAGAAATACAGAAATTATATCTATTACCTTAAGAGAACTATAGGGAAAAGATAATGTACATGGAGCAGTATAGTATGAGAATGGATGAAACACTCCAAACCTTCAATGTTAACACTTCCAGTGCAACTCTGATTTTCTCCCTAGAAGAACCAAAGTATGCTCTGAGTTCTCTCATCACTGTAAGCAGTGTACCTGTCTGCTCATATTGGCAGGAGTGAACTGGTTGAGGATAGGGTGCAATCCTGTGGCATCTGCAGCTGTTCTGTAATCCAGACGATATTCCATAAAAATAGTGATGGGAGTGAGCTTGTCTCTGAATTCAGATTCATCCTGAGGAAACCAAGGATCTGAATCACAATTAAAATGTAGTAGGAATGGAGAGGCCAAAACAACATTGAAATTTCGGAGCTCTTTTCAAAGTAGAATATCTCTTGTAGAAAACCTGCACAATTTTAGTAGTAACATGCCTGTTTAACAAATGGAAAACTGGAGCATACATGAGTATTATGTCATGGAAATGCAATAACAAGGAGCCTGAGGGCTGCACAACTCTGCTCCTTCCGTCAGACCAACCTCAGACTGCTTCCAACTTTGTACTTAAAATTTTTCCCTCCTAAAATTATTACTTGGCATTTGGAAGTTGCTGACTTTCATGCTGTTCATTTGAAATCATCCTTTTCATCAGATGTTGATCCTGCCTTTCAGAGAACTTACAAACCATCTCTTAGCTTTACATTAGCCACAGATTTGCTCAATGCAAACTCTGCTTTGTTTCAGAGAAAACTACTGACTCTGGCACAGCTCACTACAGGATCTTATTTCAGAGCATGTCTTCTATGTCTTTCTAAGAACAAACGTACTGATTGTCTATAGTTTTAAACTGGTTTTGCACCCTAATTATGATCACTTCATATAGGTCATGTGTCATTACATTCTTTATGAAAATGTCGAGTGGAAATGTGCTAAATCTTTACCAACCTCAAGATCTGGGATGTCTAATTCCACATATAAACCACTCAGAAAAGTCAGGGCAAATAAAGTATTACCTACCCTCTGTGAATCTTAATGATTGCTAGCATTTTTAATTGTTTTTTTTTAGTGGGAAGCAAGTATTGTTTATGTTTGATTATAAGTGCTCAGAGATAAATCTGAGCTGCATAGAACTTACACAGCTACATACAATTTTTCTATTACTGATTTAAACTTTTAATTGTGTTAGCATCTGTTCACATTTGTAGGGATGAAAACAGAAACACTGAGACAAAGCAAACTTAGAATTTCAACTTTTTCCATCTCCTCTGCTATTTGCTTATTTTGGCTTGTCAGTTGCAGGTTTGTTATTTTTCTTCAAATTTTTACCTCCAAAGTAGATGAGACAACCTCAGCTTATTGACTTTCATCTTCCTTGGAAATTGTAACTAATTTGGTGACTTATCCCAGAAGTCCAGGACAAAGCTCTGAATTGAATTTCCAATGCACTTAGGGACCACCATAAGATTCATTGTTCATCCTGTGACAGCAGCAGTAATTCAGGACAGATCTATGATTTTAGTAATTTCAGGTATATCCACTGAAAATGAAGTTTCCATAGCATTTTTTTCTTGTTTTGTTTTTTTAAACACCTGACACAATGAACTTATAATAGACAATATACTGAAAATTATTTGCCTAAAACATTAATGCTACTTACCCTCAAGAAGGCATCAAGCTCCTCACAGTTCATTTTGCCCCCCTTTGTAATTGTCATGTTCTTAGAGTGGCTGGGCTGTTTGCTGTGCAGAAACAGAGCTCTCCTTATAGCTCCTTTCTGCTTCAGTTTATCCAACAGCAGCTCCACCTGGAAATCTGGCCAAGCCATAGGGTTTGGGTTAGGGATATTCCATTCCATTAAACACAGTGCAGATTGCCCTCAGAAATGGAGCTGAACACTGATTTAACTACACTGAAAACCTAGTGCTTGTCCCTCTTAAAACTTCCAGATCTTTCCATGTAAAATCTGTCACTGCTGTCCTAAATTGGATTCTACTTTTTCCTTAATATGGAAATATGTAAGAACACAGGTACATTTATAATTTGTAATTGCTGTAGAACTGCAAGAACTAAAGTTAGAACGTTTTCCCCTAGAAAATTTCAAGCAATCTTGCACATAACACTTGTATTTTTAAATACTACTGCTAATCTAATTATTTGAAATATTTGATATAGATAACAAAACTTAAAATACATAACAGACACTCATATGAACCTTCCCATGTTTTTGCACAGAAAATAAGGAAAAGATTTTCCAATCAGTAGACAAAATCTGATTGCAGCAAGCTGCTTGCCACACTACAAAATCTCTGGAAGACAACTTAAAATTTTGTTTGAAACAACCTTTTCCTGATTCTGATCCGAGAATCTGATGAAAAAAGTCAGTGATATCAATCAGAAAGTTGTGATCTCAACCAGATGTGACAAGTTCCCTGTGGCTTGTCTGTATCTCTCAGGCCTAACAATGCACATACTTGAATATTCTTACCTAAAGCTCCCCTCAATGAGAGGACTTCTGTCAAATACAAAAGGCATTCCTTTAACCACATAGCTAAACATATCTTTCAAGTCTCTCTACATTACTACAGCAAAAAAAACCCGTGGATGTACATGCCACCCCTGTGGCAGTAGTGTGCTGCAAAGGAGACCCAGCTGTTTGTCATGAAAATAACAATGACCAGTGCTCACGTCTGCAAACAATACAAGACTTCCAATTTTCAAATAAGCAGAACTTACTGAGTGTGTTCGGAAGCTTTCCTTTGCCATCTGCTTTTAAACAGAATTTTACTTTGAAGCTGTTTGAGAAGAAAAAGAAATTAATTTCACACAGTTTTTCTCTCATTTTCTTCAAAAATTCCTCACTATTTATTTCTGTTCAGATGTATCTTCTTTTTGAGATTCTAGCTCATTTCCAAAAGCTATTTTCTACTGATGGAAGAGAAACTATAATCTGTTAATAAGGAGACAGAATTGCAGGCAATGCAAAGCTTTGGAGGCTGGATTTGTCTAGGGGCAATCACCTGTGGACTGGAATGTTTATTTCTGTAATCAAATGGGTCTTATTTTTAAAACTATCCTACTGACCCTGAAAAGAAAGCTAGCAGTAGGAAGGGAAGTGGGTTTGCATAATAGCCTGGGAAGCAGAAGCAAAATCAGTTTACAAAGCAGATCATTGGCCAAGTGTGTACATTAGTGGGTAAAAGCACTGCAAATACCCGTGATGTGCTAAGATCTTGGGAAGACCTTACTCTGCTCAACAGGGACAACTGGCAGTCTCTGCAGGTTTTGGGAGTCAGTCTGGATCTACTAAAGACAGTGCTGGTCAGAGAGTTCTTATTTTGTATTATATTGTCTCCTCTTTCAGAAAAAAAAAAATGTGTTTGTTTTTTTTGTTGATTTTTTTGTTTTGTTTTGTTTTAAATAAGATGAATAGACTTCCTGAGACCTTTCAAAACTGGAAGCTTACAAAATTAAAACCCAAGAAATCCCTCCCCTCAAAGGAAAACATAGATACTCTGCTTACCAAGAAACTTTCACATCTCCCAGTGAACAGGCTTTGTTTTCTGGGTTTAGAATGGTTGGATTAACTTCCAGGGCAGCATTTACTCTAATAACTGGTCTAGCCCTGCAAAGAAAACATCCTCTTGAAGAGCACTCAACACCATGTTTGACAATGCTCCCCCCCATCAAATTGTGCAATATACACAAACACACAATATTTAGTGAAACCACAAGAAAAACAAATAACCATTGCCCAGATGAAGCTTTTCTGTGCCCTTTCATTTTCATCAGCCACAACATGGACAACTCGGTAAAAAGGAAGTCCTATCTACTTATAGCACAGACCAAAATTTCTCCCAAAATGAGCAAGCTGGGAAGAGAATATTGGGATTGCAGTGTAATATCTTGCAGCTGTTGTGTCAGAATCTAGAAAAGTGTCACTCAAAGCCTTCAAGACAGCATATTTATGTTTTCTCCTGAGTACATGCTATTGAGAAAGATGAATTTTAGACAGCAGATGGGTTTACTCAGTTAAAAAAGCAGTATAGTGTTTTTTCACCTCCAGAGGTTTGGATAGCGGAGGGGCAGATTTTCAGACTTCCCTGATCCTGCTTTCTTTTGTAGCTCCAGAACTCCACTGAGCTTTCACTCAGGTCCAAGCAGAGAGGGACCCTTACCTGTACAGAACAGCTGTGTCAACACCAAAGGCTCCAACAATCAAGTCTAGAAAGAGAGGAGACATTACCCATTACAATGTGCTTTTTGAAATATGCTGTTTCTCAGAGGTGAGGCTGCTATTGAGTTATTGCAAAGTGCCATTTGGAGCAGAGGACCTGGATATCCATTTTTGTCCACATCTGTGGCTCCTTTCAGCGAGTACCCAAAGCTGGGGGGCATAGTGCGAGCGGCCCACTGTCCTTCCAGGATCTGGGATGGGATGGCATTCAAACCACCTGCTCCTCCATTGTAGATATACACAAGTCCTCTCTTGTCCTCTCCACCATATGGTGCAGCAATTGCAATATCTGAAAACCAAAAAAAGAATCATCAACATCTCCAGACAGAAACTAGAACATATTTGTGCTTACATCAATCCATAATTTCGGATATTACAGTTCCAGTGTGTGTCAGCAGGGAGGAAATGCAACCAGCCTTTAAAATCAACATTTGTTTGTTTATTGCTCCTTTTATTTGTTCTGTTTTCTCTTTATTATTGGATGCTATTTTTTCTAGAAAGCATAAATGTTTAACAATAACATGTCACAGCCTTTTGAGGGGAGAGGAAGCAAAGAAATAGTTCTACAAACACTTCTACACTTTAGTGACTGACTTGCTGTAAAATTATAGGGATTTGGGATACCAGAAATTTGAAGTAACCACCTATTGTAATTTGTGATCTTACAGAAAATACTTAGCTTGCAAGCAGTTTGGAAAAAAAAGATTTTTGGTGGAACTCAGATTCCCACTACTCTTTCGGCAGCACTGGAGTATAATGGGCATTAAAAAGCATTCTCCTGAGGATTCCTGGAAATCTCCATCCTAACACTACATGGATCCTTGTCTGCTTGGGCAAAGGGTTTGAGAGTCCTCCGCTCCAGTTGTGCCAGACTCAAACTTCTCTTCCAATTACTCACTCAAGACACTCAGCTCTTGGTACATCTGGCTGTAGCTGCTATTACCACCAAACTCCTACATTTGGATATATAAACAGAAAAACACCCTGCACTTTTCTCAGAACATTTTTTATATGAACATTTTTAACCATCAGTCTGAAATAAAACCCTCTTTTCTGGTCTTTAAACAATGGGAAGAGGAAAATTAATTGGAAGAGGTCCTGAGAGGTTACAGTGGAGAGTCAGGTGTTTTACTGAAGTGTGGTCATGACTTGAAAGCAATGAGGTGGTCAGTGTAGGAGCTAGAGCAGTCCATGCTGTTGTTTCAGTGGTATAGTCTCTGCTCGATGCATCCATGGAACTCCTGTTCGCATTCCTGGGAGTAGCATACAAGCATCGAAAGGAGTCTAGACCTCAGTGTCCCACACTCATCCACAGCTACAGCACTGAGGGCTTGTTTGCAGCATCCACATCCTCTGTGCTGGCTGCTTCCCTCCACCACCAGGAGATCCTGACCAAGGATGCACATCCTACCATTGAAACCATCCTGATCCAGGTCCCCCAGGGGCGCGATGGAGCTGCCGAATCTCGCGAAGATCTCAAAGCCGTTCAGCTTGGCCGTCTGAAACCCTCCTGAGGCTTGCTGCAGGCAGATGGTCACTTGGCCAACCTCCTGAAGCTTCCCATCTGAGCTTCGATCCATGAAAAGAGGGGCTCCAATGAACAGATCTGTGTAACTGCGCCAAAAAGGACAGATCTTCAGTAGTAGCACGGAAATTCATTCTCTTTAACACCTGTTCACTCAGCAGTGAAGGCAACACTTATGAAAGATAACTATCTTTGAATTCAGCTAGGCAAGCATTTATTGACAAAGTAAGCACAAATAATGGACCTTAAGCATGTGAATATACACATGTATTTATGTAGATAAATACAAAAACAAAGCTACAAATGTTAAAACAAATGTGGAGTGTTAGCAAAAGAGTTGTGCAAATGTGTTAAACCAGCAATGAAGACAGAAATCTAGATTGTGTGAAAAACCTTTTAGTAAAATCTATTTTTTTTCTTTCCAGATACAAGCTGGGTGGCATTGGTGAGAAGAGGGAGAAGAGGACACTTACTCATCCCCGTCGATGTCTGTGGCAGCCACTGAATACCCAAAATAGGCAGCCATCTGGAAAACAAAATCCAAACCAAACCTGTGAGTTGTAGTGATACAAACATAAGCAAGTTTACACAAATCTGTACACAAAATGCACCAGGGAGATGATGATATATGGCACAATTTTTTTTTGTTCCTTTCTTTTCTCTTTCTCTTCCACGCTCTGTTAGAATATAAACCCATCGGTTAACTTTTCCCATTTCCCCATTCATGATCCAGTCTCTTCCCCAGCTCTAAAAACAGGCAACATTTCCTTTATTTGAATAAGATTAGAATCCTCTCAGACTTCATAGAATTCTGCTTTGGCAATCAAGCCAGTAATATACAGACTATTATGTAGTATCCTAAATGCTGTTGCAACATAGGAAAAGGCTTCCTGCTCACCCACCACACTCAGCAAAGCCACACACCTGCTCTCCAGTGAAGTTGTACATGGAAGACATGTTTTTCCCATTGTAAATGGACACCTGCACGTGAAGAAATACACATTACAGAATACCAGCAATTGTCACTTTTTTAAAAATTTATTATAAAGTTTAATGTTTCAAATTTGTTACCATGCCCAGAGTTCTTGCTGCTCGTGGGACTCCTGATACAAAGTCTGAAACATAAAGCAGATAGCAGTCAGGTCCCAAAGCACAGTGACTGTGTTGAACAGAGCAGCTCATTCCCAGCCCTTGGTGCATTTCCCTGTGCACTGCACCTTTGATTTGAAAGATCTGCCCAGCCTGTTAACATGATGTTCTTACTGAGGCCAGGGGCTTACCTTCGATGCCATCACCATTGAAGTCTCCAACAGCCACTGAATAACCTGCAGAGACAAGATGAAAACCTTTAAAAACCTTATTAAATCTTTCATCTCTCTTTACACTTCTCACAAGTGTCTCTGCACAGTCCTCCTCTCTTCATCTTAAAATGCACTGGTATAAATATTGCCTCGAAGCATCTTTAACTATGAAGAGCTCCATGAATGGCTGAAATTCATCAGTATCCAGGAATTTGAGATCAGAAGATGAAAATTTTAAAATTATCATCCTGGGAATTGTCCTGGTATATCTTTGTGTTTTTCCTGAGCCTGGTTAGACATACATGAAGCAAAATGATGATTTCCCACTCCTCAGTGCTTTTCCTCCAAAACATAATTCTTTAATATTTTTATGTTGTTTTGGTAGGTTATTTGGAAACAGCTGCTTTTAAATAACAAACAACCACCTATGTGACTAACCTCTCATATAAAAATCATGCCTCTGCCATTCCCATATTCAGCCTGAATCACAGACCACAGAAAATAATGAAAACATTTCCATTTATTTTGCCATCGGGTGCTTTTTGAGTCAAGCCTACGGCAAAATAACTACAATAAATAACTACCATTCCATCATATGTAAATGACCACATTTTCAGGAATATCACCCTCTTGTTATCTGTTAGATGTTGAATTATCAGCTGTGTGATTTAGATGCAAGCATCAGTGGTGGCAGGGAGTGTTCCAGGTGGAGGTTTCTCATTTCCCACCACGTACCCAAGTAGCTGTCATCAAAAGCAGCACTGGCAGGTCTGGTTGCTAACTGCTCATCATACTTGGTGCTGTAGATTTTGGAGTCATACTTTGCCACAATCTCTGTGACTCGATCAGAAATTAGCTGGCCTAAAAAGAGAAAACAGCTTAAAACCACAACCAGGACTTGGGAACTCATTCACTGAAGTGACTCATTTGCAGAATGCTGCTCTCGAAAGCAGCAGCTCTCTTGCACAACACCGAGCAGAAAGGGGCCAGCTGCACAAGGCCACAAAAATAAAATGTGGAAATATGGATCCTACTTCAGCAGAAACGTGTGCACATATTGAATCAAAGGCACACACAGAGTTCCCACTGAAAACAGAGGCCAGTCCTGCACTAAGGCAGGACTTAAAAGGCAGTGTTGAGGTATCATATGCTTATGGCTGTGTAGAACTGAGCCCTTTGGGTGCTCCTTGCTCAAACACCACAACAGAAGAACCTGTTTGGGCAGAGAAGAAGCCAATAAAGTGAACAAAAATTAGATGAGCACAGTGTAATGCTATGTTCTCAATTTTCACTTCACCAGCCACTAGGTGGTGACTCCATTACATTCTTTTCTTCAAGTTTAAATGAAAACTTGAATCACCAAAAAGACCCCTTCAAAATGGTACTGACTACACATACATATTCACAGGTGTATGAAGTGAAGGGAATACTCCTTCTGCAGCATCTCAGGATGTGGAATGAAAGTTTAGCATTAAATTTATTTTTCCAGAAGTATACTATTTTCTTCTATTCAGAGCCAAGTGGAGTTTTTTGGTAGCAGAAGAGGATAAGGTCGTTTTGCCAAAAAAGATGCCAAAAAAAAATAAAGTGAATACAGGAACCTAATTTATATGATACTGTATCTGCAGTTTAGCTTCAATCTTTCAATTTTGTTGGTAATTTAAAACACAGGACTGGAACAAGCCTCCTATGCTGCTGCACCTACATGTAGGCTGGCACAATACAGAAAATCTATTAATAAATGTTAGAAGTTACATTAGAAAGCAGGCAATAGAGTTTGGCAGCTGTGTCCTGATTACAGAAGCACCCTCCTTTGAAGGGAGAGCTGCAGTTAAAGGTTGAGTAATCCTGCAAACACCAGCTGAATCCCACATGAGCAAAGTATACAGGTGATACCATGTAAAATGTGCCCCACAGCACAAACCAATTAATACCAATGCAAAATATCTTCGTAATCAGGGAAAAACAATGGAATTCTCTTTAGAAGGGATATTTCTCATTGAAATTGCAGACTCTGTATGTGCGTCAGATTATAAAACACGTAGATAGTGAAACAAAATACGCTAAAGAAACTTATCCTGCTGATGAAAACAAATCCCACATTCCAGGGAAAATGCCTGTATAATTGTGGAGTTATTTAAAACACAAAGGACATCTATACTGTTATTATTACAACCTTTGTCTGTGGTTGCCTTCCTTATTCAGGAGATATTCTTAGGGACAAAGAAACATTTTTGTCAATTTTCTTACTGACAAAGACTGACAGCAGCTGGAAGAGCATGGATCAAAATGACTAGGAACATAAAGAGAAAAATTATAAAGGTCAACTTCTCTGTGACTTAAATATCTCACCTTGCCAGTAAAAACTTCCAGGTCCTCCAAGCAGCACCCTGTCTCCCTTGGAAGGGAATAACAAGGAAGATAAAAATTAAAAATTCATGAAACACATCTAGTGCCAGACAACATGTCCTATGTTTATGGGAAGAAATCCCATGCACATACATCACTAGCTCTGCTGACCACCACACATTTTCCTTTTGAAGGGGTGATTAATTAGAAATGCATCTTGTAAAATGGTAACCAAAACTTTTCAGTGACTATTTCACCCATTTAGAATGCTAGGCAGAATTCTGTTTTTATTGTAATAGACCCTTCTTCTCCCATAAACGTATGGCAACAGGAATATAATTAGGAGAAAACTCAGAGTGTTCCATCATGTTTTTAGGTCCGTACACAAAATAGTGTCATCTTCTGCCTTTCTGTAACTTATCATTAGAAAAGCTTAATTCAGAATAGCTGTGATGTAATTCCCCTACTCCATATTTCTTGGCACAACTGCAATTCACAAACCATTTTATGAAACTTTAACCACATTAGCTATCCCAGGCTTGGGAATTTGCTCTGTAATTATTGAATTAGGCCACAGGCTTTGCTGCATGATTAAGTCATGTATTCAGGTTTTAATCCTAAAAACTCCCATACTCACCACTCAGAAAAATCTAGGTCAGACATTTGGAGATATACCCTGGCTTGCCCACTCTAAGGTTTTGGATTAGAGCCCAAAGTTTTTAACTGGGCCTGGAATCTGCACAGTGAATCTGAGGGTGTGTGCAAAATAATCCAAAAATTCACAGTCCTATCCTGCACTAGGCAGTTTCCTCTGGAGGAAAACCAAGAGTGGCCTTGGGCAAAGAGCGACAGGATATGACCTCATCCTGAGATGTGAGAACCCAAAAAAAGAGCCACATCACAAATAGGGCTGGCATGGTCTTAACAAGTCCTGACTCTGCTCAACAATTTCATTGTACAATATAAAAGATTATAGTACATTCTCAGACCTGTGCACAGTTTTACTGGGCTTGGATTTCAAGAGTAATTGTGAATTTGAAGCAGATAAAGAACTAGAACAGGCAGGGAGAAGACAAAAGTAGAAGAAACCCAAGTCAGTAAAAAACCCCTGTACTTCTGCTAGCTGATGAGAAAATCAAGCATGATTCACAAGCACATTGTTTACCAGTTCCCTGAGTTGTTATTCCTCAAGAAGTGACACCAGCTATACACCAATGCCATGCCTCAAAAATCCTGACTATTAACAGCTGAATTCACTTGAGGACCAGCTGCAGCAAAGGGCTATGGCAGGAAGCTGGGAAAGCAGATTATTTGTTCAGGACATGGTTCCTACAAGAGGTGAAAGTGTGCTGCTGTGAAGATGTAGGGAGAAACGGGTTTATAAGAGCTCTTTGAGTGGTTTATTTATAAATTTTGGTTGTGGGTTTGCTCCCTGCCAGGAGCAGAAACATTTTGTTTCATAATAGCAGTGCTTCTAAGTGCTCTGTATCAGGAGTGTTTGTAAACCTGCAGCTGTCTGCTGACCCAGAGAAATGACAAAAAAAAAATCACATACCTTTGTAAAGTCAATGCTAAATCCACCTTGACAAAATCCCTGTCCATCTGCATCAATAGTTGCTACCAAAAAAAAAAAAAAGATAGAAAAGAAAGAGGAGAAAAATAAATGAATTATTATCAGTACTCAATCAGTTAATTCTGCAAATACTTTCCAATGCATCCTCCTATGTAAACTTGCAGTCCTAAACTTGAACCTTGGAATACTTTTCTCCTTAATCAGTATTTTCTCTTTATCAACAACTCCCGAACAAATGCTGTAACAACTTCAGGGCTAGCCTATTAGATATATAACATTAGCACATGTTCTAGCCTAGCACAGTCAAAGCAAAAAGCAACCTCATATTCCTGTGTATTTAATCTTCCAAAGTCTTGGGGAAAATATATTTTCTACTTCTATTCAGGAAATAAGATATCTGGAAAAGAGGGGATAAATTGCTCTTTTGGTATGGAAAAGAAGGCTGAATTGGCTTAAAATAAAAAGAGCATACCTGGCTGAAAAAAATACCTCCATACTGAGACTTATTCCAGCAAGAATTTTTATGGCTGAATCAATTTTAGGATTATACAGCTTCAGAGCAGAAATGCTGGAAGCTCCTTACCTGAAAGTGTCACTGCTGAACTAGCATGATTTAGTTTAATATTTACTTATTTAAATTCTTGTTATGCTGGACCAGGCTGGATTTTATTCCCGCTGCTCACGAATTATTTTTAGCAAATAAAAAGTGAATCCTAACTTCAACATTCAAGTTTTAGGTTAAAAACGTCTGAATAATCTATCAGCTCAACTAGAGGAAACTAATGCAAAAAAAAGCATTTGGAAAATAAAACTCCAAATGTTCAACAGTTAATATAATTGAAACAATGCATCACTACACATGTATGCACACAGGCACACCAGAACCTATTTCTGCAAAAGCTTTCTTCTAAAATGAGCTTGCATCTTAATATGCTTAAATAATAACAAAATACTTGATGTTCATAAAAATTCTAGAGCTGGTCTTCGAAAAAGCACTTGTTACATAATTTTGCTTGAGTGATTTCTACAGAATTGGTCCCTTCAACAACAGAAATCCTCAAGTCTAATGATTCTTGGATCTAAGATTTTCCTCTGCCCTATAGTAGAGGAAACAAGGTCTGCATCATGAACCTCAACTGGAGGAGAATTCAGATGTCTGAATCTAGCTTCTAGTTGCTACATAGAAGGGAGAAACAGCTGTAAAATACCCTGCTCCAAAATGTACACAAAATGTGACACAAGAAGAATTTCAAAGAGAAAAGCAAGGAAACAGCTCTATACTTACTTGACCTGCAGGGAGCATATTCCACAAATTTTGACCCAGCAAGCAGGTAACAAGTTCCTACAGGCTCTCTCTCTTGTTTTGTTTCAGTTCTCCAGTGGTACAGTGGGGCACAGGCCTAGGGAATAACACACAGCAGTGAGAAAACAAACTCCTCTTCAAAATGCTGCTAGGTATATCAAATAGTACAATGAAATTTCAATTTTCTACAGAAAAGCAACGAAAAAACCTGGCAGATGCATTTTGTGTTATTAGAGGAGATATATACTATCAGCAGCAGGGCAGAATTACACTCAGTTTGTGTTTTATAAATAGCTAATTTATATCAAAAATTTTAGAAATAATATTTTGTTAACACAACAGCTGTAAAGTGTTTATCAAGAATTTGTAACACATTCTAACTTCATCAAACTAATTTTACTTTTTTCCTTAAGACTAGAAAAAATGCTTCAACATTTGTTTATAAAGAGTTAAGCAAAGTCTAGCTAATAAATTCTGAAGAAAAGAGAATTCATGCTGATGAGTGGGATTTTGTTTAAATTTCAAGTTATCTGGAGCTCTTCTCATTTTCTTCCATTGCAATATCTCAGTACTGATGCATCTGAAGGGCATCAAAGACCTACCAGAATTTTATCATTCTGGGACCTCACAGAAGCTCCAAACCACTGATGAGACTTAAATTCCAATGGATCATCAGGAGCAAAGTCTCTGTTACCTACAAAGAAAAAAAAAAAAGCATAATTTCATGGGAATCTGTACAGTAAAAGTGGGGGGGGGGGGGGGGGGAGGAAAACAAACACTAAGCCATTGTTTTTGATGCATACAGAGAAAATCAGAAACAGTAACATTGAAAAATATCCCCCTTTGATGGAAACAGGCTTAAAAAAGGATTTATTAGTATTTTTTTCTATCAAGGGCCCAAAGCAGCTATTTTTGCTCACAGAGCATTGGTAAAAAGCTGATTAGTTGTAAGAGCTCAAAGTTTATAGCATGTTTGACAGCCACACAGTAAATACCTCATAGCTGAGATATTTGACTTCCAAGCAGATTACAGCACTGCTCAAGAACCAGAGCCAAAGCCCCGTTAGGACTAATGCTTCTAAAAGAAATATTGCTTTTATTAAATCATGTGAGCTTTGGCTAGAATCAGGAATGAGATCCTTCTCCTAATTCTACCAAGTGGTAACATCTCTATTCTGAGTGTCACTGCAATGTACAAAGCAGGCAATTTGAAAGCTTAAAAGATATGAGGAAAGAGGGCAAGTTAGAGTAATTTTCACTGGAGTCTGTTCCGTGATGCTGGCTGCCAGAAACAAGTAATATTTCTGTGAATGTTTGTGTGAATGTTGAAAGTCAGAATTATTTGTTGTTTCTTGTGTACTTTCATTGGCAAAATGAGGGAAACTGCCAGCATGATGAAAAAGTTGATGTAACACTTTGAAAAACATACCTTTTCTAGAAGTTCCCTAAATGGCTGGTTTATACAGCCTGAAACTACAGGAATGATGAGACAAAAGCCACATATCACATCCAGGGGGCTGGCGGGGGGGAAACCCCAAACCCAACCCTGCTATGATTCAGAGACTGTGGCCACTTGAACCAAAATTTCCTTGCTTGTTCCACACCTTGTAAAGAATGTTTTGTCTGCAGAGATTGTATTACTTCCTTTAGGAAAGTCCCATGAAAGAGACAGAAGAGATTTTAATCTGTCGAGTCAGCCAAAACAAGCAAGTATCTGAACTATTTTTGCACAGAAACCAATGCCAAGCACATTGCAACACAGAGAACTATTGTGGTTTTTTCTAATGTCATCAAAGGTGACTAAAAGCCCCACCTCCCCCTTTTATCTCCCCTCCCTCTCTTACTGGATTGGTGCTATTGGCTTGGAGGGTCTGATGATCAGCAGATGTGCACAGATTCATGTACATTGAACCTTTATACCCTCACCCTTGCACAGGCTGAAATGTAGCTAGGACAACCTGCTTGTCGCCTTTCAATGGTACAGAAAAACAAAACCAGACCATGATGTTTTCCAAATAGGGAACTACATTTGGCACACACAAAAATCCCTGTTTTATCACCATTTTCCCTGTTCCTTGCCTTAACCATGAAAATCCACCCACAGATATTTTTGCTCAAAGGCATGACTGGATTAGTTTCAGATGAAGCTGCCACCCAAAAGGGCATCAGTTCCCATTTCTCCTGCACATAAGTTCCTTTCTGCTACCCATGTCTCTCTTGGCACTACTCCCCTGGGGGCATGGCCACAACATGAACCATCTAAGAATGAACCCTCCTAAAAAAATATTCAGCAGGATGAGGTTCCAACCTAGATGGCTGCAAGGGGAGGGGAGCAGTGCTAACCTGGGGAGAAGACAGGAACATAAAGCTGGGAACTATATCCTTTTTGGCACCAACAGGGATTTAAAAGTGGTTAATTCATCTTCTAACCACACCCAGGGTTATGTAACCTCGAAAGACAGATTTGGCTTCTGCCCTCGACTCATCCAGCTACTCCTGAACACACAGAAATGTCTCAGCTCTACTTGCCAAACACAGCTTTAAACAATGTAAAACTTGGGAATAGTTGCAGAGTGGCATTTTATACTTTTCTCGGATATTTATACCACATCATGTATGAATGGCAAAAATAAAAGTTGGTATAGCAGTTCCATAGTGTAAAGCAGAATCTTATTGTTCTAGGTACTATAAAGGTGTGGTGCATCCAACCTCCAATTTCAGTTTAAAACTACAGGCAGGAAGTAGAAGGAAAGGTTGTGTTGCAATAGCAAGTAAGCAGCTGTTCTGCATAGTCAACAATTTGATTTTATCTTAGCTGTTAAGGAAATTCGTTCTTTCAAGTCTGGGCTGAACTACGAGAATAAAAAATACAATAAAAAGAAAGCCAAGTACTGGTTGGTGGTGCCACCTGCCCATGGTCTGTGTTGACTGCACTGGAGAAGAGGGGAGCCAGCAGAACAACCAGCACAGGCTGCCCCAACAGCTCCTCTCCGACTTTTCCCTGTGCACTCTTCAGCTGTCAAGAGGGATCAGTGTCCAGGACAGCATCTCCCTAAGTGGTAAGAGGATGAAAATACTTTTCTACAGTATTAAAAAGCCCTGATTCAGCTCTAAATTGAGGATAATATTAGAAATCTCCATGCTTTCAGATATAACCAGAAGCTGGCACAGAAAAACCCCAAATCTCCAAACCGGAAAGCAAACGAACATGACCACAAAGATAATGATGTGCCAAATGGAGTTTATGTGCCAGATGTCATGACTTCAGAAGCCAGCATCATAATTTCTGAAGGCCTAAACAACAAATGAAGAATTCTTACAAAACCCCACCACCCCACAGAAAAATGTGTTCCATTAGGCAATTTGGCAAAGTGGATTTGTTTTATTTATAGCACACTGCTGTTGTAGAAACATATTCCAAACATCTCAGTCAAGTTGCCCTGTGTCAGTGCAGACACACATAACAAACCAAGATGTGCTACAAGGCTAAAATGCCTTAGATTGAGTTTCTCTTTTATTCAAAGCCTCTTTAGGTTCTGCAAAGCTAAGTGGGGGGTCTTAAGAAGAGAGCCTTGAGTTCAGCTTGAAAATGGCTGCAACACTGGAAAGTGCATGAGGACAGAAGATCTAGATCAAGTAGAAAGTATGTACCTTGGAAACACTGCTCTCAGGTAAAAAACTGATACAGGCCATGTTAACTCTCCATTACAGAAGAAAAGTAACCTTTTTTTTATCTATTAGCTTACCTCACTCAAAACTGCAAATAGATTTTAAGCCTTTCTCTCAGATCCAAAGAGAAACTAATTTATTAGGAAATCTGGAAAACACCCATTCAACAAAAATCCCCTCACTTTAAACAAGAAACCCTTTGAGTTTTTCTTCATGACTGGGAAAAACAAGCATTAAAACACTTAAATATGAGCCCTCAGTGAGGCAGTTGTAATCACAGTTAAATGGTCAGCTATACCATAAAGTAGATGTGTCATGGGAAGGTACAGGACTGACTTCAGCATTTCTGTGTTTTATTGTACAGAGCCTGACTTGATTATTATTTTATCTTTGTATAATTTTTAGTGGTATTTGTATATATATATATATATACATATATATATATACATATATACATACACACACACACATATATATATATATAAAATTTAAAAAAACCCAAACAAACAAAAAAAGGCTTCTCCCATACCCATTAAAAATAGTACTTACTTTAAATGAACCACACTGTATTACAGGTAAGATTTAAGCATCCAGGGATTATAAATCCAGACCAATGCTTTGATTTATTAAAGCCTTAGTACTATAAGGGTTCTTCCTAATTGTATTTCTCATAGCCTTTTCTTGTATTTCTAAAATTTCTGAGGATCCCAAAAACACCTTACACATATCTTGAAGCCAATAATGTGCATTTTAATCATAGAATCACAGAATGGTTTGGGTTTGAAGGGACCTTAAAGGTCATCTTGTTCCAACCTCTCTGCTATGAGCAGCGACACCTTCCACTAGACCAGGGTGCTCAGAGCTCCGTTCAATCTTGCCTTGAAAAAGCCTTTAAAAAGGCATTCAAACAAATAAATCCAGTCAGGACAAACTATATTCTGACTAGATGGATTCAAGAAAACATTCAGAGTTTTATACAGTGCTCTTTGTCAGACTAAAATGCAACTGCTATAGGGACTTGTACTTGATGGGCCATTAATTCCAGAGTTATGTCATATGGCCATGGGGTATTATTTCCTAATCTGTAAAGGCAGCTTATGTCCTGCTCTTTCCTTTGCTCCTTCTGATTGTAGCAGGCATCACAAGATGATTTTACATGAGTCTTTCAATAGGGAAAATGGGCTGACATGTCAAGTCAACAGGGCTGTGTCTCACAGGGTACTTTCCAAGTGGAAGGATGGGGTAATCAGGGCAAGAACAGAATTAAAATAAAATAAATAATTAAAAAAAGGTGCATTGCTGGCGGACCAATGGAGCACTGTCCCTTTGTTACATTCCACAGGATTTGAATTTACAAATGAAAATTAAAGTGGAGAGATGCTGGGTAGAAATTGCAGAAAAAAAAGAAAAGAAATCCATCTTCCAAACATAATAAAAAGATCCAAAGTTTTTTCAGGGATGGGTTTAACTATCACCTCTGGATAGCTGGCACCTTCTTTTCCCAAGGTAAATGTTATCAGTTACAGGAACAAAGGAGTTACTAGGAAAGTCCTGCTGCTGAGTAAGTGGATCCAGTTGTAACTTGCAGCCCGCCTGTTTTTATGGTAATGAGCAAACTGAACTAAAACATTTAGCTCATCTTCAGCCAGACTTAAAAGAGATGATGGTGAGTCAAGAGGCACTGAACTGATGAAATCTGGTTCAGTGTCACCATACTAAAAACACTTCAGAAATTATAAAACGTAGCCACACAATTCACAGACCTCTGGTTAAAATAAACCTCTTTTTAACTATGCTGATCCAATGTAAATGAAGTTAGGTAAAAGGTAACTATAATTCCTTGGTAAAAGGAAACTGTGCAGCAAAGCTGTAATATATGCAAGAGCCCTCTTTTCATAACAGGAGAACTCTATGCGGTGTAAAGTATCTTTCATCTATCATTACAGCCAAAATCTGAATGATTTAAACCTCAGTTGACGCAGCAGGAGTGAGTGAACACAAGCTTATCTTCATCTGAAACTCCCCATGCTGGGAGGCAGCCGATGCTTTAGCAACCTTGGTTTAGCCCCAGTGTTTTGCAATGGCTCAGGGAGATGGGAATACAGACCTTCCCACTTCTCCCTCGCCTCTTCTGAGGTATGAATCCTGCGTTTTTCCCCGGGCGGTGCTGGAACAAAAACATCTTTTCCCTTGCCTAATATAAGTAAGCTGTTTTTTTTTTTTTTTTTTTTCCAGCTCGTCATACTCCTGCGATCCAACCACACACACAGAGCCAGCAGTGTTTATGCAGAACTCTGCCTAATCACAAAAGCACGAGCAGCTCTCTCTGCTGTCAGCTCCAACAACAAGCGGAGGAGGTTCAATGCATTCTGCCGCTCTCTCCTGCATCCACATCCCAAGGCACGCCTCAGTTATCCAGCACCAGGATAAGGATAACAAGCAAACTTCAGGGGCACTGAGCTAATGAGAGATTTAGCCAGATAAAAATCAATCCATTCCACTCCCAATCAATGAATGGTCTTCACAAGATACATTGCTTTAGTGTTGACTAAATCAATGGCCTTTGAGATTGAAATTCCCCTGTGGATTCCATGGTGATACCAATAAAGCAATCAGCCAAAAATAAAGCAGTACTTTGTAAAAGCAAGCTATTTTCAAAGAATGCCGAGCTATCTCACACTTCCTTTTTTTGTAAGTGGAAATGATGGAGTTTTGAACAATTGACTGTTTTGCACAAATGATCAAAATCTCCAGGAGGGAAATGTAAGCCCGTGGCTCCCACTCCAGCCATAACTTAAGCATCAGCAGATCTTCAAGGTCTGCTCCAAGTTCAGCAGATCTTACTCGGTGCAATGCTTCAACTCAAAGCTGCCCGCGGCAGTTAAAATACTCACTTCAAGCTAAATAGGTCACAGATAGATCCAACCATGCCAAACTGGTGGTTTAGGCTTCCAAACAAAGCCTCCTATTGTCTAAAATCACCCACTTGGGGAACAGAAAAAAAAAAATACAAATCTGCAAACATAAGGAGGAATCAGGGGAGCTCTTTACAAGGGTATTTCCTTTGCAAAAATCTCCTTCTGCACTTTTAGCACAAAACAAAATATCCAGTCTCCAAAGAATTGTACTCAAAAGCAATTAAGAACAGTTTCTCTAAAATCACTTTGTTGCATCGAAACATGGGGAAGGGGGAAGAGGAGGAACAGTATAACTGCTGATGATAAAACTTTCTCCAGGCAGAGGCTACACTGAATTCTTTTCCCAAAACACTAAAAACACACCACACTGAGCTGAAAACATTTGAGATGCTCCCAGTTTCTAGTACTGAACAGCTTCTGTAAGTCTCCCCAGACTTGAATTTTGAGATCTGCTAGAGAGAATGAAAGCAGTAGGGAAAGCTTTCCCCAAGAGGAGGAATGACCACTCAGCCATGCATCCCTGGTTTACCACAGGACTCAGAAAAGCAAAACAATCCATTGTCTGAACAAGCAAATCTTCCTGGGCTTAACATGAATTCTGCTCAAGAAATCTGCAATTCATTAGCATAGAAGTTCAGATTGGTTTTGTGAGCATATTTTCCTTTGTAACAGTTCATAGAGCTGTCTGCATTTCATCAGATGATTCTAAATGCAGCAGCTCTTGAGGCAGGCTCAGGACTGCACTTTCTGGTGCTGACATAAACAGACAGCTTCAAGCATCTTGTACTGCAGTAGACGATTTTCTCAATTAAAGTTTTCTTTAAAAAAGCAGTAGGTAATAAAATAATTTGGTTCAACTTTCATGAAAAGCCATAGACACATGAAGAAATGCTATTTCTACCCACCCACTTTCCACTATTCTTGACTGATGAGCTAGGACCCCAATAAGAAAAATAAAATAATATAAATAACTATAAAGATTTTTTTTTTTTTAAACAAGCACATAGAAAACTTTTGATTATATAAATTTGCCACATGTACAGCCTGATTAACTCCAACTGGTTATATGGATCTCTGAATTTTTTTTTTTTTTTT